>JAPYYZ010006535.1:0-10505 GCA_030522705.1 Eretmocerus eremicus | reverse complement strand
AAAAACGATTCCCAGACGAGCATGACTTTTTCTCAAGCCATGTCAAAGATATGAGCAGTTTTTCATTTGTTTTTGACGCGGTGGAGACATGGTACGATGAAAACATTTGACATGAAGAGTGATTTTATAAGCGTGGTGCTTAAGGGATCACCCCATCCAAACAGATAGCACTTCTTCCCGATGAAGTTTGGTTCGAAGAATTTCTGGACCTCAATATTAAATGTTACTCGAACCCGACTGAGCCACGCCAAGGACAGCTTTGATATGATGATCTCTGTCGACAAGTGATTGGCATAACTTTCTTGGAAATGTAGAATCTGTGAACATTACGTTAGAAAAATTGTATGGCTTTCTTTTTGGGTTCATTGCTTGCAATGCTCCATATATGTGGACGTTTTAAAGTACGGATCCAGAGTGGTTCACTTCTGAATTAAAAAAGGAAATCAAGCTCAAAAGAGAGAGGTTCATGATACATACTTGTACTGAACCGTAATGGCTGAATTGCATGATTACAGAGGTAAAATTTAAAGCTCCAAAAGATTGTTGAGAGAGGGTGAAACACCCTCTCAATTTACCCTATTGAATAATACATTCGAGGGTAGGGTCGCGGAAAATTTTTGGACTCATACTCGGCTATACCTTTTTGACTTCACATAGTTTTGATCCAATTAAGATTTTCTAATGGAAAAAAAATTTTTTTGTGTGCGGCATTGATCCCACACTGAAAGGCTTTGAATAGCGCGGTCAAGTTATATATCCTCTTCCTACGAGGAAAAATGTAAATTATTTCTTGCAGGGCCAGAAGAAAGCTTTTGATACAAAAATCTTAGGTTTCAAAAAAACGCATCTCTAACTTCTTTCAGAATATATTGCTTATAGTTTTGTGTCGGGCAAATTACGTAAATTTCCAAACATTCAGATATTCACCAGAACTCCTCCGAATGCCTTACATGCGTTTTATGCAACTTTAGCAAATGGAGGTTTGAATCAACTAATTCCATTGAAATCAAAAAGTTTGGAGGCTCGCTGGATTCAGAGGATAAATTTATCTAATTTCGAGCACTTCCACTGTACATAGTTGCAAGGAATCAGGAATTTTGCACGTTTGCGGTCGCGAATTGGTGCAATCAGGCGGTGATGCGATCGAACCGCTCCGTATTCAACACGAAACAGAGATCAAAGCAGTTCATCGGGGTTGACCGCCCGCTACCTAGGCCAGGATCTCTACGCGACGCGCAGTGATTTCTCCTCGCGCGTGAGCTGATGTACGGGCGCACGTACACATACGTCAGGCTAACTGCCGTCGGTCCGTTCAGAGGGAACGGGCGAAATTTCGCAGAAGAGGCAGATGGACAGGATGAAAGAAGATGGTTCGGGACCGAGCGGCTCGATGACGTCGATTTCCCGGCCAAATTGGCCGAGAGATTCGGTCCGCATTCGAACGCGACGACGCGATTGCGGCAGTACAGCCGTAGATTCTTACGCTCACCCGCTCGTCTCCTAGTACAGCCGTAGATTCTTACGCTCACCCGCTCGTCTCCTCTCTATATGCGGTCTAACTGGATCCTCACGCTCGGCAAGCTGGCCATACGCATCGAGCCGAAGCTTTCGAATCGTGGACTCGACGATTCCATCCATCGCTTTTTTGTACGGTCGAGACGTAAATGCGAGTCTATCGAATTTTAGCGGTAGCGAGTGACTTCTACTGTGTCCCATACAATTCGGGAACTAGAATCGCTCCTCGCGCTCATGTCTCGAACATTATCCTCCATTCCACTGTGCCATTGAGCAATTCTCTCTCCACTCGTGACGGGTAAGTAAGTACTTCCGCTTAATCGGGGTAAACCCGTCGAAAACCCCATTTGACCACTAGTGTCGCACCTTCGGCAAACAGCAGAGCTACGCCCGCTCCAACCGTCCGGACTCTTTAATTCGGAGAGAGAGCATCCCTCGGCAGGCCACAGGGGTGAAATTTCAAAGAAGGCGCGACCGCAGAGGGACGAAAAGCGCCGAATGACAGAGCGGGGAGCGAAACGTCGACAATGTAGATATTATCAGTCGGTGCGCGAACAAGGGGGCGCGCCGGGGGATTACAGAGAGGAAGCCCCCGAGCCCGAGCTTTTGACAACTTCTCCGGTCGCGCGCATCGTTTATCAAAGCAAAACTCGGGCTGGCGCGGCGCGACGACGCGACGCTCCCAACCTGCGAATCTCGCGAAAACAGCGCGCCGCGCCAGTGTCATTCATAATTCGCGCCACGCGCGCGTTTTGTTGCCCGTCGATATGCCCGATGCAAATCTGTGCTACGCGAACCCAATATTTGATGCGGGCAGGACGAGCTCTGCGGGACATTTCCAGTCTCGTCGCTCCACTGCGAACAATGGCTCTTTGATACATAGCGAATGGCTGGATTCATCTTGCGCATAATTTTGGGCTGAATTAGCTGTGGCGCTCTGTATTACCGCGAAGCGCATCAAAAGTGAATGGTTGGAAGGCTCTATTGTTAATACTCCGAAAGTACTCGGTGAAGGTAATTCGATAGAATCTACAATAGAGCCTGTGCGTCTATTCCTCCTTTGAATCTCATGCATGCCTGCTGAGTTCACTGAAGTTGATCTCGAGCTTCCGGATAGAACGTTACGAATAGGTCGAATTACCTACGTGAATCTGTTCGTGATTGGTCAGTTCGATGATCGGTCTTTGACAAACGAAAATTGTCGTGCATTCTCAAGCAAGGGTCAGCAAAGGTAGCCTTACCCAGAAAGTCTCTGGAATTCCTCGATAAAGTGCTCTCGGCTCGATGCAAGGAAACTGCAAACCACCCGTCAGTCCACCGGAGCAGAGCTCGAGGCTCTGTGCGGACATATACTTTGGCGCGCTGATTTAAATTCCGCGCCCCGAAGCCGGGCGCTTCCAAACTTTCGCGGTTCGAGTAGCTGCGCAGAGACGGAGTTGAAATCGGCGAGCAAATAAATATAAGACTCCCGGGGTGCGGAGCCAAGACCAGCGACAACGAGACAACAAAACGGGGCAAACACCGCGGAGCTCGTTACGCTAAGTGCGGACGGGGCGCGTTGTTTTACTCGCGCATGTGTGGGCGCGGGAGACAAAAGGAGGGCCGGGAACATTGTTGCGCGCCTCCGAGCTGCCTGATTACGCTGATGGGCTTATCTCAGCGGGCCGCGATCGCGCTGAATTCGCAAGATTCGCGCAAGCACGAGCGCCCTCGAACGCGCGAGCTTTGTACACTTGCGCATAACGAGGGTAGCGTGGCGCTCATTACCGCGTGGTCTTACCCGTGTACGAGATGTGTACTGCTCGCGGCCCGAGTCCACAATGGAATGACCGAGTGCCTCGCGCGACGATACAACGCGGTGTTTGCTCTCTTGGTCGTGTGCGCAAACTTGGAGCCGCGAGATGAGGGAAGAAATCTCGTTGCGGAATCGTTCTGAGTAAACGCACCGTAGGAGCTTGCGAACGAGTGATTTATTGCGGCTGACCGCAGGGCAAACGCCACGAATTCGAAATCCCCTACTCCAGTATTGCCGGGTCATTAAGAGTGTGGGGATTTCCACGTTGACGCTGTTGCTCGAGATTTAGCTTAGAGCTCGGGGATGTTTGGACTGCCGCGGAATAATTAGCACTCTCCATGTTCTGGTTGTTTGTGCTCTTTACTAAAGTCTTTCAGCGCTAATCTGAGTGACTGTAAGACTTTCATCACAAAGTTCCAGATTCTCGTCAGAAATTTCGTATCTGAGATAGATTCCTCTCAGAAGATGTTGAGCCTGCATTCGTGAGATAGGAGTCTTTCACGCAATCCAAAGCAGATAGAGCTTCTGAATGTAAAACCAGAGGGAGAATCAACTCTCCTACTCTCTGCGTCTCTGGCTTCTTGATAATATCTTCCTCTGACGAGACTGTGCTCACAATATCAGAATCAGTTCAAACGGCTGAAGTCGCCAGTCCTTTATCAATGTCAACATACTCGTGAGATTTGTGACTTGTTTTTCCAGATAGTACACCACTGTTGAAGCACTGACGCAGAAAATTTACTTACTCCAACATTTCTTTTAGCCTTGCTGAAGTGCTCTGATGATTTCAACTTTATCAAATATTGTGAACGCTTTTCGCTTCACCGCGTAAGTGTTGTGTTCATTCACTCAAATCACCGGCTCTCTAGCGATGGTTTTCATTATAAGCGAGGCCAAGATTCAAATTTCAACTCATCTCTCGTTAGTTATGACCGAGGTGTTCGTTATAACTATTACGTGTGGTTCTATCCTAGATCCGCTATTCATAGAGTATTTAAACTCCCGAAAGATAGTGTATCGGCAGAAGCTATGACGGCAATCGTTGATTGCGAATGCGCCGGCTCGAGTACATGTTTTTACACCGTAACATAGCCGATTCGTAATATCCGAGGCCAGTTACATCGATTTAGCATGGTAGCAAACCAATTCGTTTGAATTTGTTCGTTACAGCCGGAGTTTCGTTATAGCCCAGGTCGTTATAACCGCGTACTACTGTAGTTATTTTCAGGCTTCCAAGGATGCTCTGACTCAGTTCCGCAAGTATTCTCAAAGGAAGTTCTGAACAATTCATCTTTGCATCAAAAATCAACCAATGATTAATCAGAAATTCACCATGAAAATCTCAACAATTTCTAGGTGTGAAAAATGACTTTTGAACTCCGCGCGTGACTGTGCACTTTTCATACCGAGAATCAACTTTTACTGACAGATTATCAGAAAATAGCCTCCGATACGCGGACATGGAACTAAGATTTCGTATCCTCGTGATAATTCTGACCCTTGCCTTCGACTTGGGTCGGATAATACCGCTATGTATACGAAATCCAATTTCTCCGCCCATGTATCAAAATATACTATTCTACTTCAGATAGACCTATTTTAGCGATTTAGCTGGAATATTGAGAAACTGAAAGTTAATTCGTAATTCGCCCATAATTTACACAAGATTCAACTGATTTCTGCCAGTCGAAGAAAAAGTGGAAGATGACTCAGAAATCTATCAATCTACTACTTGGAAAATTCATCCCAAGATCTTCCAAGCGTCCTAGTCGTCACTGATTTGCTTGCATAATCTACAGTGTTTGTGTGGTTGTCCGATAGGCATGAATTCATTTGAGTACGGAGTTCATTGATAAGCATGATCAGTAATAAATTGATCATAGTACTTATATTATAGGTCATGACGCGGAAATGCGTTTTTCCCGGGACGGCACGAGTTCGGGAAAGGACGCATTTACGCGGCACGACCTTTGAGATATTTTATAGGAAAAAAGCCCGAAAATGCGTTTTTTCACGAATGAGACCCGGCGAGAAGGCGTGAAAAATTGCGTTTTCGGGGCTTGTTCCTATAAAATAAAATATGCACGTCATGTTCCAACCTAGAGATGATATAATTTCCAAGACATGTGGCGTCGTTTCATCATCCGAATTGCAATCACGCTCTCGTCCTTTCGAAAAGTGAAAAGATAGCCAAGCACGCCAAACGTATCAAATGGCCGCGAAAAGCAGCAAGAGCGACGCAACTATCCACACAAGCAAGCAGAGTCAGGATAACGCCATCGACGCCGTGTACGCGTTGATTGAAGCTGTGCACGTTTGAGTGAATGAACGTGCCAGTATAGACCAGTATCCGACGCTTCCCGCTCTGTCGGAGCATTTATTTTGAGGGGCGAGTAAATAACAGAGACGATGTGTCGGATGTATCGCGTCGACAGCCGATGGCGTGTGTGCCTATATTAGCCAACGAGGCGCGTGAGGTGTACACGCAGCTCCCGTAATTCCGCCGAGTGCGGGGGAGCTCAAAATTGTACACCGGCGCCTCGCCACGCCGTTCGTCTCTCGCTGTAGTCGGCGCGTCGTGGGCAAACAGGTGGTAATCGCCGAATGTATTTTGCCCGTCGTCTCTGCGCCCCCGACAAAAAGCCTCTCCGCGCGTACGAGCGAGCGAGAATTTATTCGCAGCCCGCAGCGAAACGCGGCTGGGCTCTCGCTCGCGACCCCCAATCGTGATTCAATCGACCATAAAACGGAGACGAGCTCTCGCCCACGGATCAGAAGAGTTTTTCGAAAACTCAGCGGTTTCCCGGACGAAATAAATCGCGGGCCGAGTTGCAGCAGCTTTTGAGCCGGATTGAATAAGATATGAAGTTGGTGAGCCGACGATATTGCGACGAAATGCTCTGCGAGCGTGGTTTGCAACTCTAGAGCTCCTATAGTGGCACCAATCATCGACTATTTCCATTGAATATTTCAATAAAGATGATATCTTCATTCGACATTTTGTTAGGATTTTCTAGCCATGAACATTGATTATCAAACACGAGTAGATCAATTGACTCAACTCAATAACAAGTATATGAGGTATTCAAAAAAGGAGCAGTTTTCCTATATATTCCAGCATCATCAGAAGTCTAAATCACTTTATGAGCGAAAATGTGTTCCAGAGAAGGGATATTCAAATTATTCATGAAACCGGAGACTCATTGGTTGTACGATGATCCTAATAACTCTTCACGTTCTTCGTTCAACCATCGCGTCTCATTTGGATCGTAAGATTAACCGAAATCATTGATTTCATTTTTACTGATCGACTCGATATCGATTTTGGCTGCGAACAGGTTGAAATGGCTTCCAAGCCGCATATCAATGAAACTGAAGTCTCATCGTGAAAAGTAGAAGGATATCATGATAACTAAAAATCTATCGATACCCGGCTCCGCACCGAAAAACGGGACTGAAAGACGATGAATTACAAGTAGAGCCTACAACAATTGCTTCGCAATGCGGCAAAAGTGATTTTCCATACAACTGTGACCTAGTATACGTGGTTTTCCGAGTATCGAAAGACGTTCCTTTTGAAGGAACTCAACTTTTTGGTCTAACTTTTCATACACACAAGAGACCAATAAAATCACCAAATTCGACCTGTAATCAAGATTTCCTTTTTGTAGTGTGAATGTATTGGCAGTAGTTGGCTGATAGAGTATTGATAGAAGCAAGGGGATGAATATTCTATAAAGATGATACAATAATTGATCGATTGCGAAATTAACATGAATCAAATCTAAAATTGAGCCTTTCAATATGATGGATCTCATGTACCCGAAACACATGATGGAGCTTGAAAAGTTCCCCATTTGAAAAGCTTCACTTTCATGTAAAATCAATCAGTTATTCTGCTCGCCAAATATTTACGCTCCGATCGAATGAATAATTCAATTGGAGTTGCACAAACAAATATCTATTAAAATCGCACGTATTTGGATTTCATTCGGACCAATAGTTTTCTCATCAATAAACACGGATTTCCATGAAATTCTATCCCTGCTACAAATTGATTAACGCATTTGAATTAGGCAAATATTCGACGATGATTGGATAGGTGAAATGATTTCAAACATGGCTATCTATACCGTAACTCCGTGCACAAAATTCGCCCTTGCAAAATATTGAGACGGTTTCAGTCGCAATTTTTTGCGTACGTCAAGTTTCCGTTTCGCATGAGCGACTACAATCATCAAACCTCAAGTACGAATTTTCCCTATTTTATTACGCAAAGGTTTTCGAGAGGGGCCACCGACAAATTTTGCGTACGCGAAAAATTCCCCTATCGCATACGCAAAGGCGATCATCACCTCGCATGCGTAGAAGCTCGATCCACCTGCAGTTCTTTGCATACGTCAAGGATTCTTCGTCTCGTAGGCATGCGCAAAGCCACATGTTCATAATTGAGGTCTTTTGCGTACGCAAACAAGAAAGCTTCCACGGACACGTCAAATTTATGTGTGGATCTTCCACCTTCGTTACGCAAGAATGTTCTGATTCTCGATCGTCTAATGAAGTTTTCGCGTACGTGAAATTTGGATGGACGAGTTAAGGCTCGATAAACGAACCGGTTGAAAAGATCCAGATAGATCAAGTTCTCGTAATAATTTGATTAATCGAGAAGAGCATCTTCTCAATATCGGGAACCCAAAACACTGATTTATTATTTTTTCCAATGTGTTGAAACACGCAAGTTATTCTATCTCACAAACAATCGATGCATGAACTTTCCTCACAGCCACGCGCCGAGCACAACTTCAAGGAGAGGGTTTCTCATCCGAGAGTTTCCAGTGATAGGATCATAGAGTGGGGCTGTCTCGTCGAAGATGACTGCGCGCGGCTCGGGAGCGAAAAGACGCCGAATCGAAATTGCAACGACGCGTCGGTGTCTCTCGGAATTTCGCCTGGGCTGCGATACACGCCGAGTTCGAATGCAGAATGCCGATGGGAGCAAGTGCGCCATAACCGCCCGACTCTCAAGCAGAATCACCAAGTAGCAGCGCAGCGCGTCGTCGTAGTCGCGCAGAGCCGATCGGGCAAATACGATCCTCGCGAATTTCACGTATTCCTTCTGTCCAAAAGTAGTCACTGCGGACTCCGACGCCGACGACGCAATCGAGGCTTTGACTCGCTCTCCTTACGCCGCGCCGCCAGAGAGAGCGAGCTTGATTCGGAACGAGCGGAGGCGACTTCGGGGCCTTTGATCTGCCCCCCGAGGCTTTTATCGGCCCCTCTCCGTCTACCTCGCTCTCTGAATGCGAGGCTCCTGGAGCTGCTTCGCGCATACGTCGCCCGTAGCCACACCCGAGCTTTTTCTCTTTGCTCTCGTTACACGTGCGCGCGCGTTATACCCAAGCTGTTGACTCCGCGAGAAGCAGCGGCGGCGCGTCGCTCCCAGATGCGCGTCTTGCCTCGTGTGAGCTGAAAACACGACGAGAAGCACCGGGCTGGATTTTTTACGCCGTGCTTATTAAAATACCTGCGCGTGCTCCACATTCGGAGTGGCTCTGGCTCCGCCATCGTGGTCGTCCGGAATTAATAAGGGCTCCGTGCGGATGAGTTTTTGCTGAGACTCCCTCGTTCTCGATAGCCCAATAAATATCCAGCATCAGACTCATCGCCCTGATTTCTTCCCAGTGGCCTGAGGTCTCGCCGCGAGCATGCCTTATCGGATCATATTCCGGCTCAACAACCACGATGAGTCTGTAAAAAACTAAATTCTCGATCGTATGAGTATTCGATTGAGATCGATAATGTAGGAACTTTCGGGATGAAGCTCTGTGTGCAGCGTTTGAAGGAGAATTCCATGGCTCGACGTAAATCAGAAATCGATAGAAACCTGACAGTGTCTGCAGATCCGCCAGATCCTCTGAGCTACGGCTTACGATGCAAACACGAGTGAGTACAAGTAAAATTTGCACGAATCAATGTCGGGCGAGTGAAAGGGACTCTGAAACGAGTATTTGCAGAGCAAATACGACCTCCTGGATATTTTCGAACTTCAAATGCGATGTAGCGTTAAGCCGATCGAATTGAAAGTGCACCAGAGTATTTTCAGGAATTTTTGCTTCTCCGTCTTCGACATCCAGGAAGAAGACCAAAAATCACGTTACCCATCGAGAGCCCGAAAAATCATTCGAAGCGTGGCATTTAATGAAAATCGAGCTCACCAAAGATGGAGCGTTACCCTCATTATTCTAAGCCTATTAGTGAAAATAAAGTTTCACATCTCACATCGTGTGCTCCTAGCGCACAAGCATTTCCGTCTAAATTCTAAATATTCGCGTCACATACAGCGAGGAGCTTGCAGCAGCAGCAGCAGCATGCGTCAGAGGCATTCCCACGTGGTACCGCTCTCGCTGAAAAAGTAACAAGCATCTGTAGCTGCTAGGCAGAATGCGTAGCAGAGGCCAAGCCTGCTCTTTCTCCTCGTGCCTCGTATAATTGCGGTGCGAGGTTTCGCGTGCCATTTGCGGATCACGAGGCTTTTAGAGCTTGCAGCTTGCAGCGCGACGACGTGCGGCCCGCGCGCCCAGAGCTTAAACGCCGAATAGGACGAGGTGACGCGCCAGTGGCTGCGCAGCTTTTAGATCTGCCGAGCCCTCGCTACCGCCAAAAGGTCGGGGATTATTCAAATTTTTACCAGCTCCGGGGCGAGGCTCGGAAAAACCCGGAGCTTGCAGAGACTCCAGCGAGCGAAACTGAGCAGGAGTCATCTGGTGTTTATACGTGAGCTTTTCAAGCAACTTGAGGCTTCGAGACAGAGTTGCTTTAGGTTCGTTCGGAATGGTTGTTGATGTCAATCAATATCATGATGAGAAATATTTAGATTTCTCGCATGAGTGTCGTGCAGAGGTAGCTGGCAAGAACATGGTATGCATCGTTGTTTTGGTTGATAAGCAGCAACCTTTTTCAGAATAAAATGTTGTTAATCAGCACTCTGAAATTCCATGAAAAAGATTAATGCCTCGGCGTTCAGTGCGGCCATCGTAACTGTGATAAAGCCGAGAGCCAAATAGATCTCGCTATTTCCAGAATTTCCCGGTGCGTTTGAGAGATACATCATTCTCAAACTAATCTCGAATTTTTATCTGATCAACTCGTTTTGATCAGGCCTACGTCGTGAATTGAAGATTTCTCATCGGTGATT
>JAPYYZ010006532.1:0-12322 GCA_030522705.1 Eretmocerus eremicus | reverse complement strand
AAGTCACTATCGTCCATGAAGATCCATGCTGCTTAATTAGAGTTTTACCTTCCATAATGGATTTTCGCTGAGTCTGTTTGCTACAACGCAACCAGCACTACCTGCTCCAATCACAATGAAATCGAAGAATGAAGGTCCATCGGTCAAACTCTGTGACTTGAATCGATCATCGAGTGAAAATCCCAAGTACTGCATCAGATATGCCATTAAATTTGTGAATAATGCTGCATGAGAAGAACTCGATAGTGTTTGATTAAACGTCAAATTCGAATTGATGGCTGACAGGCCTATCTAAGTAAAATGCAAAATATTAAAATTTACGGAATGAGATCACAATTTTTGGATTAGAAATTTCTTAGTAGATGAATCACTTACGCTGGTGGTGACGCGAATGAATCCTCAATTTTAGAAGATAGCTTAATTGATCGTATGAAAGGGCCCGAATAAATCCGTGGAATTTCCACAAGGACTTGTAAGGGTTATTAGAGCTCTAGATTAAAATGTTGGACGCAACGATGAACTCACTTGGTGCAATTTTCCCAATCAAGATATCGCCTGGTTACTCAAACACGTCGTCTCTCTTGCTTGACCATTAGATTTTTGTCCTGGAAGTAGGAATTATTGAAGAATGAATAAGAGTGGTCATTGAAATAATGAGAATCCCTTACGAATGTAATGTAGTCATCGAACATGTATGATTTTGGACATGATATCATCACTTAGCCTTTTCACAAGCTTGAAATATAGACACATACTAATTGTAGTAAATTATTATCCATCATGGCTAACATTCAGAGGATATTATCCAGAGATCGGCATTGGGGAAAGGGGGGAAGGAAAGGAGCTGTAGGAATTTTCTTATTTTGGTGAGAAATGGAGAGAACTCGGCGGGTTTGATTCAGTGGGCCTTCTGTTAGGGGATACAGCCAAATACGATACCATTGTCCATATAGACCCATGTTGAAGAGTCATGTATATGAATATATTGGTGATGATAATGTATTTGGCTACATCTCCAGATGCGAGGGCCATTGGATCAAACCCTTTGAAGTTTCTTCATTTCTCACCAAAACAAGAAGATTCTCAGAGTTTGGTCAAGATCTGTAATCCGCAACCCCGGTACTCTCCTTGCAAGTAAACTCTATATAATGATCGAAAAACCTCTTCATTTGTGTTCATCTTGGAATTATCCATAAAAATCGCTATGGCTCCAACAGAATTTTGTTCTTCAATAAAAATGGAACCCTGAAGTTTTTTTCATGGACAGGAAATGATGCACCGCTACCGAGAAAACACTGTGGAAATTGATCTAAATTTTTAGTCTCCCAGATTCACGACTTGAATACTCTATCGGAGGACTTTAGTAAAAAAAGGTAGGGAACCAAAGTTGTTAGTTTGATGATGAACTTTCATCTGATGGTAATTTTTCACCGATGTGCGTCTGTCAAGCTCCTAAAAAACAGTGAAAACCCCCAAAAATATACTTTATGGTTTTTTGGAAAACGAGGATTCATAAAGGAACAATGACATTTGATAGATCTCTCCAGAATATACACTCCTGGTCCTCTTCATTTTTTCAAAATAATACACCAGATCTGAGATAACAGCCAACAACTGCAAACGATCTGTCGTTTCCAACTTTTAAGCGCGATTTCCTCGAAAAATTCCAATTGAATCTATACTCGATCTCAGCCCAGAAATATGGAGTTGTTTGCACATTCTGGGATGAGAGAATCCATGCTACGATGTTCCTGAGTCGGCGAATGTGCATTTTCATGACGGAATCATTTTGGGGCAGTTAGAGTACAGCTTTGTCATTTCATATGCATGAATGCGCGGATGGATCGTACAGCAACACCAGCAAAACATCACATTGACTGAAAGCCATCCTCGATCTCCGCTTGAAATCCTAGGATATGCCCAAAAACTACTCACAGTCCTGCTAATACTACTTTCACTGTTGGAATTTCGAGATTCCCGGACTTAGACCGATCACGGAACTTCAGTATTACATACAGTCGTATCATTTCATACAGCTATTGTCGAGATGTGTAGCTTGACCATAAATGTCGTTATTAATAATTCATGGAATCAATATACCCGTTTGATGAGCTTCTGATGAGGAGAAAATGCGAGAGAAAATGTGGATCCGACGCAGCCGTGGACCCAGAGGGGGGGAGGGGGGGAGGGGGGGGAGGCCCCCCCCCCCCTCTCCTTCTAAGACCAACCATCTTGCATGGGGAACATAGACGTGAGCGCGCGCGAACGACACTTTTTTGGGATCCCTCTTCCCCGCGCCCTCAAGACCAGAATCGCCCATCCCAAGGTCGGTTTCTGGCATCAGCCAATGACCCGATGTGAATCAGATCCGTCAGCTCAATGTTTACATCGCATGCGAGCACTGCAGGTGTAACGAGTCACTCAAGAGTCAAGCAGATTCTGTTTGTATCTCAAGCAGTAACATGGAAGACTAATCACATAGCACCACTACCTCGCTTTGGTAGCTATCGCTTGGGTTTTCGCCTCTATGGGTGCCAGATTTTGATCTCACTGAAAGGGGGGGGGGGGAAGTATCATTTTTGCCACCCAGATCTCGAGGATATGATACTGAGAACAGTCTCCATTCATCGCAACAGATTGTCACGGATGGGCATATTATCCCTCCGATTGATCAAGGCAAGTGTAGCAACAAAATTACTCGTTTAACGAAACCTAATGAGATAATGACTAGTGGACCCTAGTAGTTACAACATCCACTCATTACTCGTTTTTCATTCCTCTTCTTGAAAAGGATATAAAACAAAAGTATTTAGCGTTCTGCATGTTCTCAATAATCATTCAAAAACTCCACCTCACCTTCAAGTATACAAAGATCTTATTTTACTCACTTTGATGTCGAAGCAAGGATTACTATCTCAGAAGCGACAGATTTACAAATTGAATGCCGTTGAAAATCTCATCAGTTGTAACAGATGGTGATGATATTTGAATTTGCTTGATTTAATTGCGGAAACGAGTCCATTTTGAAACATATGTCGTCGCAAAATTTTTTTTGGATTTAAAAGTAAGATGAGTCTCTTATTGAATCAACATATTTAAATCAATATTGTCTCAAAAGTGGCTTAGTCCATTATGACGTGAATAACATGAGTGAACTTTACCTTGCTCATCTCAATGTGGGTTGTCCTGATATTTCATCCTCATGACAAAGACAAGTCCTAATACTGATGAATCAAAGCCCTGCCATCATTTTACGTATTATTTTATCTTATCTTACGTCATACGTTCAGAAAAAGAGTTCTCTGTGTTTAAATTTTCGTGGTATGCAGAGTGATCTCATTTCATATGCATAAATATGCTCTCTAGAACGAGATTCTGACTTGACATGGCACAATTTTTTAGGCTGGTAAGAAGCAAGTAGAGGATCCATGATCAGACGAATATCTTTATTTTGAATCATTCAGCATTTCATTGAGTGCTGGACATTGCAGACAAGTTTTCGTGGAAACACAAATTCGGAATGAAGGAGTACACTCTCCCCGTCTCAATTAGTTACGATGAGTGAAAATCCCGTAAAAATGTATCCGGAACTACTAAATTTTAGTGAGATATCACCGATGTTCAGTAAAGACTCACCGAATCAGTCCAACTTGATCCCCTGTGAGGTCATATTTTTGCAATGCTTGATCCCAGAGTGATATCATTTTCGGAAACTTCACTGATTTCAATAAAAAATCTTTCCTTGCAGATTTTAGTGTGATTTTGCGAGAAAAATGATTTAATCTCGTCTTGATCAGTTTCAATTTGATAATGAGCATCATTTATGATATTTACAACCACTCCTACAACATTCGAAGAATCGATTCTTATAGAGATCGACTTCTGGAATATGAGCTTTTACGGAAATGCTCTTGTCAATCTCGTCAAACTAATCTTTCGATGAGGTTACCTTATTATCTGTTTGTCCTTTCAGTCTTTTGAATGTGGTTTCCTCAGTCTCCTTGCATTCTTTGCGATTGAAGAAAACTTGGCGTAGAATTTGCGATTTGTCATTTTCGATGGAATGATCGCTATGTTTGGTTCGCCACGGATAATGGTAATGCGCACACTCTGGCCGCAAATTTCACATTGAGATACAAACACCTCTTCCTCTATAGATGGTGCAGTATATCTTTTCCAATATTATAATGTGAATCTTGCCGTAAGATGCGTACAAGTACTCAAGAATGGACATTTCGAGACAGGTAAAATTACAGAATATTTGAACAGGATGAGTTTCTTCAAGTTGCATTCCACCCCCTCGAAAACCTTGAGAAGAACGACCATTCTGAATTTTTGAAGCACATCAATTGCATTTTGAAAAGAATCAGCGTAGCGATTCCGCGAGGAGTGAAATTATGGGATAATTATTACGTTAGAGTCTCATAATTTCACTTTTCCAGAGTCGATTCATATTCCAATAATCTAACTACACCTATCGTAGGACACTTTTTTGGGGCTTTTGATTTTGATGGTATTTCTCACCGATTTTAGTGCCTGAACTGGGGAAAATCGGACTATAGTATGATAGCCTAGAGTTTCAAGAACACTTTGCACTTTGCAAATTTTCAATTGAGCCAAATCTAAAAATATGATCGAAAAAAGGCGAAAAGTAATTGTGCACCTGATATGGGACACCCAAATCGAACGTGTACCTCATCGTGTCCCACGCAACTTGCACCTATTATGGGACACTTTTCGGAAGTAAAAACAGCGTCTTCCATCTACGTTTTTGAGTGATGGCAGTGACTGTCAATGCTCTAATAGATGTTTTACCCTATCCGCAATAAATTAATACCATTTTTGAAAAAATTGCCAGTTTTATCATAAATACCATGAGTTCTCATATTTTTCCCCAAATTTTTTGAAGAAATCATCCAAAATTGTTGGGTGAATGTATGTTAATCTATCTCTGGAGGAGAGAGTTTCTAAATAAGCCGCAGCATGTCATCCTTTCATCTGTGTATCAGTTTTCTATGGAATACACAGGTCGTGAGCCTTACTCCACTCGAATAGAATCAGTTTAGTGTAATATTTGATTCCTCTTAATTCCAAATCAATGAAGTAAGTGAGAAGTGCACAGTTTCTGGTGCTCCTTTAACTTTTTATGAATGAAAGAGAGTTGACCCTTCGCCAAGCTATCTGAAATTTTCAGCAGCTAGATCTTCCAATCTCAAAAAAGATGTAATTCATGAAATCGAACCCTCTGTTTGGAATATCTTGGTGGAATATTTTAGAAAAACTATTCAGCTTTTATAAAACATTTATATACAGAGAAACTTTTTTTCCAAAATATAAGGTTGAGTAATTCCTAAACTCTCAAGTTGGTTTCATTTCGTTATGGAAAAACTCTCATCGGAGCTACGCCACATAAGTACGCGATAAGAATCGAAAAATAATGGGAATGGGTCATATCCACATTCATATCACCGGTGAGCTTCCGAATACTTATATTAAATGCTGGAGTCTCGTTTGAGACTAGACCGATACTGGATTAGTTAATAGATCTTGGGTATACCGTATCTATAATACTTTCAAGACCATCAGCATATCATGTGAAAGATTTCCAAAGAAAGTCCTAAGAATGTAAATGCCAGCGCTTTGTGTACTCTCTCGCGTATTTCGACTGCCAAAATAGATTATAACGTATAAAATGTCAATTTACCGGGAAAGTCCATTTTCTCGTTCATTGCGACCTAATATGGACCTCTCGGAGGACTCAGACCCGAATTTCCCCAGAATTCCCGTGGTCGTGAAAATTGGGAAACGACTGTGGTCCTAACGATCAATGACGAGATTCTCGATCCGAGTTCGATCAACGCCAATGATCTGACCCAGAAAAACCAGAAAAACTCCTCAAAGCGCGCATTTCAGGACCCCCGCCGCTTAACCTTGGCCATCGAGCCTCGCTCCCGTCCAATCGTCAGAATACAGTCGCCGCAAACTGCGAAACCGCACATCATCCCGTCCTCGCTGGCCGCCTCGCTTCGAAAAACTCGTTTCTCCCTCCAGCCGACTCGGCATCTCTCAATTCTCTCATTCCCAATACGCGCCTCCTCATACACAGACTCGGCGTACCTCTCTCATCCTCGTGCAAAACTCTGCGCCCATCTCAGCGCTCTCTCTCTCTCTCTCTCCGCGGGTCGGGAGACTCGGCTCTCCCTGTAGACTCCTGCGCGCTGCTGCTATCCTGCTGAAAATGCGTGGGCGCGGTCTCCCCGAGGGCTGGGCACCCTCTGCGCTCGGCCCAGCGTTGCCGCCTCTCCCGTATATATACATCGCCAGCGACGCTCCGCGAATCTGCGCTCTTACCGAGGCTGCACATGCAGAGCCGACCCGCGGGAGAAGCTCCGCAGAGGAGGAGGAGGAGGAGGAGGCGCACCGCGGGGCGGAGGCTGTCTAACTCTCTCTCTCTCTCGGTGCGCTGGGATTTTTCAGGGGCTGCGCGCCAGAGGCGCCCCCGTTCCCAAGGCTTCCGGGCCAATTGACTAGGCGGTAAGTGGGTCGAGCTGGGATGTTCCGGTGGGACGTGCCGGATCGAGTCTGGCGGAGCGATAGGGGGCGGACGAGAGAGACGAAAGGGGATGACGAGGGGCGAGAATCTAGCGCGATTTGCATCGAGTGACGAGAGAGCGATTTGCATGGTTGGTCGAGGGGATGAAGGGCGAGCAGCGTCCCCTTGGTTATATTCGAGGGTCCGACCCCGCGGCGATGTTGGGCGTGCGCCCTTTTGATTTTGCGCGGTAGATGCCGAGGGTAGAGTCGCTGGAGTGGTTGCCATTACTCGAGCTGTATTGATGAGGACAGTATGGGGCTGCGGGAATTTGAGCGACTGCGGAAGCAGGTGCATGGCAGCGGGATGATTGCTTTTCGACGCGTTGTGTGTCCTCGGCCCATGCTTTTTTGGGGCCTAATTAATCAATAGCAGCGATTTTCGAAAGTCTAAAGTGATTCATCTTGAGCGAAAATAGAGAATTATCGCCTGATCCAGTTCTTGTCATTCTGCGTAGATTATGACCAGAGGAAGAGAGTGACGATGCAGTTTTTCTTCCGTGTTCGATAAATATTTTTTTATTGAACAAGTAAGGAATTTGACTTGATCGATCTTTCCTGTCAATACTTCCGCATTACTGCAACGTTTCGGTCGTTTTATAACAACCTTGTTCAATCTTGAAAGTGTACCAAGACACAGTATTAACCAGAGTATTAACCTTACCTTTAAGTAAAGTATTAACCAGAGAATTAGGATCAGAACTTTTGAGACTGGAAGAACTATCATCTTGCATATCCCTGGTAGTTTCCATATTCATCAAACTACACAAGCATGGTGAATCTGCATTTCTATTCTCAACTATAGAGAAACAATTTTCCTCCAATGCATTTCAATATCAAGTATCTTGGATAAGTACCTGCAGCAGACTTTTGCCAAGTTTTTCTCGGGAGAAAGAAAATACATGCTTACTGAGATAATAGTCCTATATACATACCTCTTGTTGCCCAAGTTTTCAGACCTTACTCTGTACTGTTTAGAATGGAATAAGAACTAATAGGCATGGAGAACGACCCAAGATTGTGCGAAGATTTCATAGTGGTGAGGATAGATCAAGCAAGAATAATTATTCTAATTCTTCTTATTATAATAGAAGCTAACTTCTAAGAAGGAGCGAGCAAGTTTTGATAGGAATTCAACCCAGAGATTTCTTCCATATAATCTCCTAAATGAGTCCTCTCTGGCAAAAATTGACTGATGAAAACAGACAGATTTAAATCTGTTGAATGGATGGAGTTTGAGAATTTTCTAGCATTCGTTCATTCTGTCCACAGATACTTGCAACAAGTATCTCATGTCAAACGCATACATCTTCTCATTCGTGGCTCCACAACCTAAGTTCTGTAGTTGAACGATGAAAATTTCTGTGGATCCAAACAAGAACCTGTCTGTATTTTCAAGCAAAGGGGAGTTTGCGATAGTGAGAGAATCTAAAACTCAAATATTTCAAGTGACCGAGGAATTTCCATCACTCAATACCATTGCAAGTGAGGTTGTGACGCCGTGGCAACTTTAGAGCTTTCTACCCCTGTTAACACACAATCATAGTCGATGATATTAAGTGACGTCACGATCCCGTGACAAACGTTTGAATCGAAGCCCGTCCGCGGGCGTTTTTTTCATCAATAAGAAAAATATCTATCGACCACAGATAAAAAATCGTCTTACGAAGTTGATTGTACCAATATCAACTATCGATTCCAGAAGATGTTTAGCTCAAGCGTGATAGTTTCTCATTAAGAGGGGAAGCGAGATTGGTGGTTCTGCCGAAAAATACTCGGGACGTACGGCATTGATGAACCGAAGATGCTATAATAGTGCATTCATGATATATAACAACATCAGTCATCATACGCTGTCGCCTTGAAGGCACAGTGCAAAAGATGTCATGCGAATCTTGCATGAGGCATTTTTATGGATACGAGTAGTTTGTACCAGATAAGCTACTTGTACCCAATAAGATTAGTGAACCTATTAAGGCCGTACGCTGGAATCTCAGATGCATTCATCCAGTGGCTTGGCCATGCATTTTTTCCGCTTTTGTTATGTTGAAACGTGATGATGCACAAAGTGATTTGGGTATATGAAGAAGTGCTTTATGTGTTTCCTACTCGGTTTCCTAGCTAACGAATACTAAGTTGACTTTTCAACTAATTTTAAAAAACTATCTTATTTTAATCAGTTCAGCAAAGTCGCGCCAACAAAAATTAGCTGAAACAGTTTGAATGTACTTTAGATCATTCTCTTTGTCCTTTCTTGATTTTTGAGATGACATTTTCAGAATTGGGAAGTTCGATCTGGGTCCAATTCTACCTGCAAATTGCCAAAAAAATGTCGAGCGTGCTTATTAACATCGATCCCAAGCTTTCTCTCATCTGTTTCAAATTGCCAAAAAAATGTCGAGCGTGCTTATTAACATCGATCCCAAGCTTTCTCTCATCTGTTTCAACGAGGCCCTAGTAGAAATGCTGTTACATGTTGGCAAAGAATGAATCATTTTTTGGCCATTTTATCGCCACAGACCAGAAATTGGCTAATTTTTGGTCCAATTTTAGCGAACATGTGACGGCGTTTCTACCGGGGGGGTTCAGAATATATGTATCGGAATTAAACCATTTCAAAGGGCATAGAAAAGCTGCAGAAGGAATCAATTCACATTGAATTCCGACTCCTAAGATATATGAGCCAAGTGATCGGGATTTTACCGGTAAAATGCCGTTTCCAGAGTTTAGCGTATGTTACAAAAATCGTTGGTAATTCCAATTTTCCAATTCCATTCCAATTCCAATTTTAATATTGATAATGTCGTTGGTGGTCTATGTAATTGGTACGAACCTTTTCAAACTTGTCAAAAATTTCTCTTCCGTAAATCTTGAATAGCTTGATTGTAATGAACGCATTGCGGTTCATTTTGAAGGTCTTAAAACAGACTTCGGAATGAGTTAGGGTACGTTGAAAAATATTGAAATAGGCCAGAGTTAAAGGCCCAGAAGCGCACAGTATGGCCCTAATGAGTACACGTACTTTATTGAATAAGTTTGAGAAAAAGCTATTGCCTGAGAATAATCCCCGTCGGATGAAAGCAGATTACTGAAACCAGCGCAGAAGGTTGCTGTGCATGAATAATTCTTTCAAATCGCTGTTTCCACAATATTTACTCTTTTGACTCCAAAGGGAGTGAATTTTCACTCAACGTTTTCAGTCGATGCGCCATGTGCGCCACTCACTTGTGAGTGAAGCAGTACTCCAAGCTCGAGTCAAAATTCACTCAGAAGAGAGTGAAATTTCCCTGCTCTCAACACTGAGTAAAATATTTGAAAATCAAATAAAAACCACCATGGTTCTTGCAATAAATAAACTAATTTACACTGGGAAATTATTTGATCTTCGATCATAGAATATCCGTGGTTGTTATGATATTTCGAAAAATGTTCTGAGAACCGCACTTGGCCACGAACCATATTCGTCGGATCCCGATTCACAGAGCGCCTTCTCCAAAAGCTCTTGACCCAATTTTCCCGCGAGCGAGTGATCGAGCTACCATACTCACCAGTTCCTTCGGGGCACTCGGCGGCCTCGACGAATCCCCCGCGAGTATCTATCTGAGCTACTCAGCGACCCCGAATCTGGCGACGAGGTGCGCGAGCGCATATCAAGGCCGCTGATCGCGCGCTACATAGGTCGCGGGATGTGACGCGCATCGCCCGGTGGGGGGCCGGGACGCGGCTTCTACCTTCTGCCAGCGGCTGCTCTCCTGTTCGAAGAACGGGGGCGGTTCCCGCGGAGGGCAGGCCGTCAAACTCGCGGGGCGTAACCCCGGCCCCCGGAGAGGCGGAACGCGCTGAGCCTCGCGCGGCCAGGCATCGCGTACGCGCCGCCGTCACCTTTTCAATTTTCCGATCCTCTCGTTTCCGGATTGCGCTAAAAATAAATCGGATCGGAGGAAAATCAGTTCGATAGGTGAAACCATGTCGGGGGTGTGGGACGAGGGTGGCGACGATGCCGGGGCGCATGCGAGAGCCGGAGTGGACCTTGGCGGGAATCGAGTGCGCGGAAACGCTCATGTCGTGCGGGGCCGTTTTGCGCGAGCTGCCCCGCACCGTGTGCTAATACACGCCCCGGTGGCGGAGGTGCCCGAGACACCGCCCGCAACATCCCGGTGGGCCGGGTTCGCTCCCGAGCTCAAACCGTGCACCTCAAACCGTGAGCACTGAGTGAAACGAAAGTTGACGCTCAGTCGGCAAACGAGTTGTATAGGCAGTGACAGCTTGTCTCATTTGAAGATTCAGTTAGAGGATTTTGACTGACTGATCTGACTTTCGTTTTCTTGTTTTTTTGGATCAACCGCAGTTAGGGACTTAACCTCCTTTCGGGGCGCTTTGCGAGATCCATCTTGTAGCTAGTGATAAATGAGCTGGAGCTATTCAGCCAATTGATCGTGAACATTCAGCAGAGAGAGGACATTCAACCAAACTCACTGAATTTCTTTGAGTGGGTTTTCCCACTTGAAGCCAGAGAATGGAATGAAAAATCGGAGTCACTCCGTGGAATTCAAATTGAGTGAAAAGCATCACTTAACTTTTCGAGTGACTATGAAAGGTTATGAATTGCCATTGAAACGGCCAGATAAATAAATATCTACATCTATTTCAGAATTCTAGGCTTGAGTGGTTTTCCAAAATTTCTATAATCTCTATAAGATTCCGCGAACAGAAACATGATGACTGGATTGTATGAAATAGTCACAATGAGCTTTTCTGGCTCACATGGTCAAGACCATTGAATATGCACATCTTTACCAGGATGGGCCTTCAATTTACTCTCCCCAGAAGTTACATACCCACTTGTAATACTTACTCAAACCATATAAGATGTACGAAACTGATGTCCAAAGTTGTCAAATCCACGTTTAGCCGGAACTCTCGCATCCTATGTATAAAAAGATTCTTTACACCTCAGAAACGAAAAATTCCAAATAACCACAAGTCTTTCCCATTATATACAAATCCTATTTCTAGCTCTCAAGTTCTTCATAAAACAGTGACTTATCACAAAGATTTGGATGTTCCAGATATGATTGGTTCAAAGTCAAATCACCTCGGGATGCTTGAATTAGAATAACAAAAGTGCTCATTGCGTCAGACTTGCTTTTCCAAATGAAAAAGAAACAAGTCGTGACATTGCTAAGTATTTTGATGCTTATTTTGATTCGTCAGAGCATGCATCCTCATTACATGGAAATAATCACATTTCAATATGCACTCGAAGGACGCATTCTATAACCGGTGTGATACAAGCAGACAAGTTGAACCCCTGGAACCATCAACACAAAATTAACAAGACTTCTCTTGCAGAAGCAAGGAGTTGACTCATTCCGAGTATCTAAAGGCCTCGCTAAGGGCACTCAAAGATGGCTGCATAGCTTTTTATTTTCTTCGCCTAATTCCTGATTCACTTGTTTTCGTCAGAGATGACAATCCCAGGAACTTCAATCAGGCTCGCAATCAGGGCATTCAGAGATTGTTCTAACGCTAGAGTATAGTGCACACCACTGGCCTTTCTTTTTTTTTTTTCAAAATAAGCAAACGGTCCTCCGAACTCATCCTCTGCATGATAGACAAATCCACTCCAATGAGTACACCGAACCGGATAAACAGCACGTGACGCACTCCATCGCTATTCCGTCCCCGAAGGCGCACGGCAAACATGCCCAAGCCCATAGAATATCCCCAC
>JAPYYZ010006530.1:0-10487 GCA_030522705.1 Eretmocerus eremicus | reverse complement strand
TAACCTATGTTCGGGAACATGCTGGGGCGCCTGCTGTAAGTAGTGTCCGCCACACCGCAGCGCGGGCTAATTATTCTCAGAAGGCCATGCATGAACTACTTCTGTTAATCCCTGATTCCTTCAAAACATTTGGAGAGCTCCAGAAACAGCGTGGAGTCATGTTGTAGAGGGCAATCTTTAGCGTCCATAGATATTGATTTTTACGCGACGATGATCTATATCATTTTATGCCCGCGAAAAAAAATTTCGCGCGCGCACAATCTCTACGAAATTTTTACTTCAATAGGTACCCAGCGCGCGACGAACTCCAGCGTCCGGCAAATCCCATATAACAGTATATTGCAGAAATATTGGCAACATATAGCTGCAATATATTCGCAATATATGTCCAAACATCACTATCCAATATATTGCCGATATATTGCTAATTTTTGGATAAAATTTTTTCTCCCGAATCTTTGCAATATATTGCCAATATATTGCTAATTTTTTTGGAAAATGTTGATCTTTTGCAAGACTATTTTGCTTTATTTGTCATTATTCGAATAATGTCGTGTGGTTTTTGAATTTGTTCTTTTATTTTCATACCTAATCAACATATTAACAAGGTCATCACATATGACTTTCTATCAAGTCTCATTCTCCCGATAAACTGGTATACTTTGTCTCAAATATTGCAAGGAACATAAATAGTATCTTGTCCATCATTTTATCCGAGTAATACGCAGTTTCTACGGTTACTATGGCTAGGGCATCACGCTGCACGGCTGCGATCATTGAAAAGTTACGTCATTGAACGATGAAGAAATGTATTTTAACGAATACTGGAGAAGATCTTGGGCTCCTCAAAAAATGATTAGTGACTGACAAAGCGGGATCATACTTCAACGAGGAAACTGCGGTATCTACAAGCCAGCCACCTAGCGGTCGAGTTGGAAAGCACACAAACTGGCAGATTCTACACATGAGAATTACATTGGGGTTCCCAATTGTCGATGATTCAAGCAATGCTCATCAATCAGATCGCACCCAATCTATTCATTAAAAGAGTATCATACATCCGGAAGGAGTATCAAATGCATACATTCATTGATTAGGCCGAAATGTAATACCTAGCTGCTGCAGAGCCTGAGATTCAGGTACATTCAAATTGCCGTGGTATACCTACAAAATATTTTCCAAATGATGGTTCAATTTGTCATCTTCAGTTGAAACGTTTTGTCATCGACAACCAGGGGGGTACCCCCTTTCGATGTTGCATTGTCATCATAAAATCGAACTCATGGTCGGTATTTTGTGCTGATTGGCAATTTGTTGATGGCATCATATCGATTTAGATTGGTCATTCGAATTTTAATTCGCCACGTGCTATCAGACTCAAATATCTATTGTATCTTAATCATGGTCGCCAAAATTCATAGAATATAATTCCATTGCCGTGGGTGATTTTGAGTGGTCGCAAATAATTTGATTGGAGTTAGAAGTAAAATTTTTATACTCACCAAATTACAATCCTTTATCTTTTTTGTGACTTTTCAGGTCCTTTGACTCAATTGACGCTGTGGGAATGAAGCGAATGATTAATGAAGTGTTTTCCCAACCAGAAAAATCAAGTTGATGATTTTCCGATGCACAAACGAGAAATCTTAAGAAGCACTTCATCATTTGCCTATACATTATAAATAAACTACAAAAGGAACTGACAATTGTAACGATAAAATAATAAATCGGATTTGAGAACCACAAATTTGAGAATGAATTCAGGCTTTTTCAAATAAGAAAGGAGCGAAATCGGCAAAAAAGTTCTTTTCAGACGGAAATCTTATTCATTTCAGTAAAAGAAAGAGAATTTGCAAGAATTTGCAAACAAGATGCACGAGTCAAACATGTATACGATACTGAAAACCAAGGAGATTTGACTGCAGGTAATGGTCAAATCTGCATCTCAAACATCTGGGAAAATCTCGATTAGTATCCATATTTGAATCTCGATGTTAGTGAGAATCTATTCTTATTCGTCCCATCACCCTTTGAGCTAGGTGGAATTTTGAGCTAAATAGCGTATGGAGCATGTGCTTATATGTCCACATGTCATGTGCCCTCTGTATATGAGATTGGAGATTGTAACGACACGTCAATAAATTGAATCACAAAACTGCAGAAGTACGACTATTAGAAAATTCATGAGTTCTGCCCAATCTATTATCGAGTAGTTCTACAAGCATGAAAATGCTCGCGTGGAGTTCAGAGCGGAATGGTATCCATTGAGCATAAGCTGGTTACCACAAATATATCCGGTTACTATTAACCTGGCATGAAATTTACAAATACATGGATAGCCAATTGGTAGTTGATGAGTTCAAGAGAGTAGTAATAGTTATGACCGAGCTCAGTCAGTTGTTCAATAAGGTGAGCGATCGAGGTTAAAGTGTATCAAGATTTAATCCTTTTTCACTTGATTCTACATCCATAGTAGGATGAATCAGTCTGAGCTATCTCATGTGTGTCCAGAGAACAATTTTTTCTTAAATGACGCATCGAAGCGTGGAAATGGCCAGACCATTGCTCTACGCACAATGCCAAAGTATGTAAACACTACCTGCTTCCATAACACTGTTAGAATCCCGAATACCCCAAAAAAGTCAACTATTGCAGGATAGTGTAATCGATTGTGAGCTTGTGATTGCTGGGCGTATTTATTGACAGCCATAACTTTATTATTGTTCTCATTTCGATACGATCAAAATCCTAAGTTATCTGAAATAGAATATTCGTGGAGATCAACTTCAACATGTAAGGGCATTCCTTGAGACACTCCGAATTGGATACTCGGAAGTTCTTTGACTCAAATGATTTCCACAATTTTTCATCGCAGGGGTAAGAAATATTTCTTTCATTGGCTTACGAAATTTATTAACATATAATTACGTAGATCCTGAATATTTTCATTTGATTCACAGTAGCTAAGAAAATCGTGAATATAGATATTGTATTCCGGCAGGTGTCATCTTCAAGATCTACGGTGAATGAAGTATAAACTTCCACATAAGTACAAATTTTATAAAAATATCTCAAAATTTAATCTTCTCTGTGTCTCAAATTCAGATTCTGTTATAAATCTTGTTGAACCTGTGACAATATTTACATGATAATAACACGTAACAAACTTAACGGAATCTTGATTCTATCACATTACAAACAGTGGAGAATGTATTTGTCCAAAAATTCTTAGACCTCAAGGTTTGCAAGAGCATGATGAGCTATAGAAAATCTCGCAGATGTTACGAGTGGGTTATCATGGGTTCCATTCAAGCAATATTTTGATATTGTTAAGAACGTCTTTAGGGACTCCAATCATTGTCGGATTTTTATTCGGTTCCTTTCAGTTTATGACATAACATTTGAAGCAATCTACTAAAGAGTATTACGTGATCGCGTAATAACTGTATAGATGCAGAATCTCCATAATCCTACAAAATATAGCGGAAGAATCTTCTTAATCAAATTCTTCATGATATTACTGAAATACTTGGTTCATCTTACGATTTCGTCCATTTCAACTACGAAGATTGAATAATTTGTTGTGAACTCACCTATAAAAACTCTCTGGATTTGACCTATATCAAACAGTTTTGGATTGAAGATTCTTTTTTGATCAATTGAATATCTTGCGCAACTCTCATTTAACGAACCTTTATTGCACTCTTAACCAGAGAAGTTGATTTCAATCATTTTTGATTCAAGATTAAATTGATTTATTTTTAGAAATTCGAGGGCGAAGGAAAAACGATAGAAAGGAAAGATTTCAAGAGAAATGTTTCAAATACTCGCAAAAACAGGGAGATCGTTACATATCATTTTCGAAAAATCGGGGCAACAAATCCTACAGAACAGAAGATCGAGCGGAATAATACCTGTCTCGTTGTACACATCACGCATATTCAGCTTTCAGACCTCCTATAACAACACACGAAAACCCAAACGACTGACCTAGAAAATCATCTCGACCGCGTTCAACAATGAAAAATCGTTCGAGTCCCTCGTGCGGAGCAATCGAGGGACCGCCACATCATTCTATAAGCACGCGACACAGATTAGTCTCCCTGCATCCAGGAATGTGTCGAGATTGCAGAAACAGGGGCCCACACGCTCGCCCACGCATACTAATACACACAAACAATCTCCTCACAATGACCCACTGCCACCAACTAAACCGGGCCACTCCTGCATACCTCCACTCCACGATAAGCTCTGGAAGCTGCCCATCGCATCGAAACCCCGCGTTATCTCTAAAACTATACAAAATGAAGATGGCACTCTGAAAATTTGACTTTCTAAGGCCCAGCCACGACATCGGGCTGAAGTAAGGCCGCGTGGGCCACTGCCTCCTTCTGCAGAAGCTGCTGCAAACCCAGAGTAGAGCCCATCAACGGCACTATGGGCGCGTCCACCGCGGCGGTCTTGGCGTCCATGTCCTTGGTACTCCGTTGTAGGGTCGTCTGCAGGGGTACCAACCGCTCGTTCAGCAGGGCCAGCCAGAACATGCAGAGTACGAGCATGAGGCCTGTGACGCCAAAGGTTTCGTAGATGCCTAGGCGAGTGTACACGTAGGCGACCACGACAGGACCCATGACTCGAGACAGGCAACCGGCTCCGGTCATAAGGCCCATCCAGACGCCCTGAGGACGGGGCCCCAGGACCTTGCTGAAGATTGTTTGGATCAGGGTGACGCCTAGGGGGTAGCCGATCGTGGTGAAGCCGTAGCCTTGCAGGAACTGAATCACCGTCATGCGGGGAGTGTAGCGGCACCATTCCTGGGTGCTGGGACAGCCCAGCTTGCGTTTGCCCAAGGCGTCGTGAGTCTCGTTGCCGAACGCTGTGGGTGGTTGGAGGGTTGTAGAGAAAAACGAGAGTCAGAGTGGTAATGGTGGTCTTAGATTTTAGGATCTTTGGTTTGTCAACGTGAGCCAACGTTACCCTTATAATTTACAAGGCTAATGAAGGTCTATTCAATGAGATAACTTTTATCATACCGAGGGCTCAGAGTGAGAAGGAACCATCTAAGAACGTGAAAGTTAAAAGAAACTATCGAAACGTTTATGGTGACAGGAACTATCGAAAAAATTTTAGTTGAGAGGAACTATTCAAAAATGTAAGATTTAAAATGAACTATCTGAGACTTTCTGGTTTTGAGAGGAACTATGCAAAGTTGTAACGATTGAAAGGAACTATTTAAGAACTTTTGGTTGAAAGGAATTATCCAAAACCCTAAGAGTAAAAAAGGAACTATCCAAAAAATTTTGGTTAGAAGGAACTATCCAAAGATGTTTGGTTGAGAGGAAGTATCCGAACGTTTTTGGTTAAAACGAACTACATAGTTCTCTTGAACCAAAAACTTTTGGATAGTTCCTTTTAACCAAACATGTTTGGATAGTTCCTTTCAACCAAAAAATTTTGGAATCTTCCTTCTAAGTCTCACGTTTTTGGATGGTTCCTCAACAGATCAGATATCAACAGATCGTTCCTTTCAACTCTTGTGATTCCGGATAGTTCTCTCGTAGCTCTTAAATTTTTTGATAGTTCCTTTTGACCAAAAATTTTAAATAGTTCCCTTTACAGACGCTTTTGAATAGTTCCTTGTAGCCAGACGTTTCTAAATAATTCCGTTTAACCAAAACTTTTGTATAGTTCCTTCTAACTTTTACGTTTTTGGCTAGTTCCTTCTTACTCTGGGCCTTCGATATCTTTGAATAGCAGTAGGTTCCTCTAAGCTCGAGATCTAATAGGAATTTATTTCGTGCGTTGCATGTATTTAAAGGTAACAGGCGCATAAGTAATGAATAACAATATTAATAATTATATTTGAATTGTAATCATTGGACTTGGCCTAACAAATTTGGTCACATAAGAGAATGACCAAAACAAAAAATCTCAAAATTGTTCATGGCAAAGCTACTCAATCACGCAAACCTTCCAACAGATCCACCCCCACCGTATTTTGAATTTTTCAACCTATCTTAGCTCATTCTGAGGGTTTTCTTGATAATATTTTAAATAAGCCAAAGTACGTTGAAGAAACTTTGGAAGAGAGCCCAATTATAACAAGGCCTGGCTCACAAAATAGATCGTATCAACCAAACTTTGTTTTAACCACAAAAGAGAATATACTCGCTCATTTTGAATACTTATCAAATAATTCGTTTTGGAGGCTATGGGAAATTCAGTCTCTGATACTTTGATGATACAAATTGAATTGAACCACGGAGTGAGGAAAATTTTTGATCTGAATGATAAATGATGGAGTACAAATCAATGGACCTCTAAGAACACCTCATTAGATTCAAGTGCTTCAGACAAATGAGAAAGAGTGTGGCTTACAATTCTTCGTGATGATCGATAACCAGACAAAAATTCCTCTGCAGATATTTAGACATAGCTGAGAGGCGCTTCACGCAACCATTTAAACCCTATTCGGATATCTCTAACGGATCTGGGATCCCTTCTGACTCAACCCGAGTAGGGATTAGACAACGGACAAGACACCCCGGATACAGGCGCCAGACGATGCATTTCGATAAGGATCCGTGGCCGGACTGTTCTAGATTTAAGACGCTCAAGTCGGGACTCATTAGCTTATGCACAGGTGGATGCTCGTTTGTGGGAATTCGATATTATCGCGATGGAAAAGGATGCTGCTACGAGTTGCAGAGGATGGACTTTCTGAGAATGTATCTACGATTACTTGAAAGAAAGCGAATCAAAAGATTTGAAAACTCTCCATAGTTAGCCAGATGAGCACAGAGACCAGGATCACATTTCTGCAACTCAAATGTTGCAATTTCCCATGGTCATGCTGAACTGAGATGGAGATACTCCGAGAGATACTCGAATTCTTTTAAATCTCTGCCTCTCCTCAATTCATTTCCCAGTTAATAGCAGCAACAAATAGCTATCGCGTTAGAAATGATTATAAAACGCTGAAACGAACTGCAATATTCTTGAGCTCAATTTTGTTTTTGAATAAAATATTAGGTTACAATACAATTCACTTCTCTCATCGAAACGTACCTGAACAACGATTTTTACTTACAGAATTTCTTCATCCATTCAGTTTTGCAACTGATCAAACATACGAACTTCCATGACTCTCTGGCAATATCTGTGACCGATCCCTCCTCGAAAAATTTCGGATCCCCGATACGGAAGAACAAACGTAAGAGAGACGAGAAGATTTCGTATGTATATATGCTACAGCTTCCTCGATCTTATCAATGTTAAGTTCGATGCCCGGCAAAATCATCAGATATCCATGTATTCGTGGTCAAAGTGGCTATCATATTTTCTGAATAATGATCACAAACAAAAGAACCGTGAAAGCATTGTTATCGAGGTCACCATCAAGCCACTGAAGATGGTCAGATTTCTTGTCTTTTTTAGAGTAGAGGTAAAATATTTCTGAGACTCCGTTTCCTCCCAAAAAATTTTTTTTGAAAATCTCTGAAAATTATTAAAGAAAAGTGGTTTTTCGAGGAGAGTCCTCCGTCTGTTGATACGATTACTCTCTCTGAAAAAACATCTCTTCACAACCCCGAGTTTCAAAACTAGTTTTCGGCATAACGTTTTGAAATTGATCGACAATGCGTTACACGACGCCGAAATTTTCTTCTCCTCAATAAAAAGGGGCCGAATTTTCTGTAATGAACTTTCTCAAGCCCCTCTGTTTCATACATATTCGAAACATAAACAAGGGTTAATATACTGCCGCGCATAGACTACTACCGAAGCGGCTCTGCGGCACAGAGCCATTTCAGTAATAGGATCATCGGACTCACAAGAAAAAAAGGTAATCAACGTATTCCTGTAGAAAGAAATAAAAAACGTATTCTCAGACGTTATCAAGAAAAATTGCGATAAAACGTTCTCATGGTTGAGCGAGCGAATGTAGCTCGCGCACTTTTTGTATGCGGCAATAACGATGACATCGCACTATCAATTCAGACCACGATTTCCACTACTCCACTAGATGATACAAGTAATCATTTTTTCGGGCGGACTCATACTTGCTAGACGCAACCTACGCTCGAAGCGCCTTCAAATCCGCAACCGACGGTTCGAGGCGTACAACGTGAAGCGTAGCTCCCCGGTCACGAAACAAGCGATGGCTATATGGGTACTCACGTTGAGCAACGGTTTTCCATCACGCAGGCGAAGGAAAAAAAAATTGAAAATACAAAAGCTCCTGCGCGCGGTAATTCCCGCTGCAATTGCGCACGGAGAAAGACGCGGGGAGTGGAAGAATGCAGCTGCGACCTCGACGACGATAGTAGCGGTGGTACAGTAACTATCCTCCGCTTACCGGCGAGTCTTGCGAAAAAAAAAATTAATATTGTCTGCGGTCAGCCTTAGCAGGATGACGATTCGCTCAATGAGATGTGCCTACTTTACGCTGGGAAAATCAGTGAATGGGAATGTCTTGGGTTAAAGGCGATGTATACTTACGTCCGAGCTCGGCGATGGTTGGCGGATCGGTACCGTAAGGGATGCTCAGGATTCGACCAATGACCATGAAGAGGAAGCCACCCCAGACCATTACTCGTCTCTCCTCAAATCTGGAAAATTTTGAGTGGATCGAGGTATTATTTTGACTCTTGAGAATAAAAAAGCCCTATTTCATTCTTGAAAGAATAAAGAGTACATCTCACGATTGAGGAAATAGGAAGCCCCATCTCAGAATTTAGCTCGAAATGCCCTATTTCATTTACAAGAAAATAACAGGCCTTATCTCAAAATTTTTGAGTAAAAAGCCCCATCTCAAGAATTTTGTCTAAAAAGGCCCTATTTTCCGAATCTGGTGTGAGAAATCGTGCCCTAAAATGTTCGAGGATGAGGGTCATGTGACTGAGAAAAACTTTCTGGTCATATTCAAACTTTTTTCTCTGTCGCATGAACTTCATTCTCCAAAATTTTAGGACACGACTTTTCACACCAAATCGTCGAGATGAGGCTTTTTTACTCAATATTTTTTAAATAGGGCCTTTTTACTCACAAATTTTGAGATAGGGTTTTTTATATTCTCAAAAAAGTTTCGGCTGAATTCAGAGATGGGGCTCTCTATTTTCTCGAGCGTGAGAAAGGGCTTTTTATTTCCTCAAAATTGAGATAGGGCTTTATATTTTCTCAAGAATTGAGATACGAATTATTTCCTCTCGAGTGTCGATTTGCTTGATTGAGTAAATGGATGAGCGCGATGTATCTGTGCAGGCGCGATTTGATTAACGAGACGAATCGAGACGATACACGAGACGAGAAGTGATTGAGAAGATGTGGATGATAATCACTTGTTGCATAAAGGGCCTATCAGCGCAAAGATGCCACACGCAACCACCGCTCCAACGCTCATTATGTAGCCCATGTATTCGAGCGACTGCTCCTCGTCCCAGGCAAATTGGTCCATTGTCAGCGAAGTTCCTATGCTGCAAGTAGAAGCAAAGGAGCACTTCAAACTTCTTGTGAAAGAGATCTTATAATTGATTTACATCTGGATTGTCATCCCTCTGTTCCTATCTCTTTTTGGTTAAAAACGTGTTCTCTTTCTTATTTCAAATATTTTAATTCTATTTCATTTTCTAATATTCTCATCCACACAATTATATTTTCAATCTCGAAAGCTTTAAATCAATTATGTTCCTCCATCTCTTGAGATTTTTCATACTTTCTTTCCTTCTATTTTGTCCAGTTTTTTTGTACTCATATAATCTCGTCGTTTTCTCGTTCCGAAGTCAATTTTGGACATATCAAGTAGAGTCTTTCAGTGCGCAGTAATTTGCAATTAATTAAGCATAACAAGCCCGGAAATATTTTAATAGTTTCATTTCCATCACTATAAGTCGTAAGATGGATATCCATCCATGAGAACGAGAACGTGCGCTAAGCAAATACAATTATAAACCCATCTTCCAAGTAATAACTAGATAATTATTTTAAAAGATCACCAGAGAAATATGAATGAAAAGCGGAAATGCAAACTGTTATTGCTGCAGATACGGTAATAAAGAAACATCTCAAGACGTAAACTACGAAGAACAAAACATCAACAATACCCCGTCAGAAGGAAGAGTCATCAATCTCTGAGTCTCACGACTCGTACTCCGCTCTTGGCAATCAATTTTTCGATCAAATAATAAAGCTGCGTATAAATTTATACTAAATAGCGCGCCCATCAGCATAATTGCATCGCCGTATCGCGTGGGCATCATCTACGAAGGCGTGCACGAATAATTGGGGAACAAGAAGAAAAACCAACAAGCGCGGCAGGGATGAATCGCCCCTCGTAATAACAAGGTATATATGCACCACGCGCTCATACTCACGTCTCCAGTAGCACAAAGTTGAAAACCATGACGAAGAAGGCACATATCAAGGTCCAAGCGGCCAGGTAATCCGGTTTCATGGCTTTCCACGTTTCCTTCTCTGCGGTGGCGTCGACG
>JAPYYZ010006528.1:0-10205 GCA_030522705.1 Eretmocerus eremicus | reverse complement strand
TTTTTGTAGCAGTGGTGAAAATCTGTCGTTAGGCATAAACATATATGTCAAGATATTATTATTCTCATTGTCAGGATACCTTGCTTTTATATTTGCGGCTTGGATGATGTTTTCAAATTTGAACCGAGTTTTATCGTGAAGATCATAAACGTTGAGGTCGAGATCACAAAGCTACTTCACAAAACCAACTTGATAATTTTTCTTTTTTCCAATACAGATCTGCTATATACGTGAATTAAAATTTTGATATCTTGCTCACACCTATAATACTCTTGCGAATTTTGCCACTAGAAAATACTGTGATTAAAATTTTGATATCTTGCTCACACCTATAATACTCTTGCGAATTTTGCCACTAGAAAATACTGTGACGATTGCGAGTCTTTTCGTGATATGGCAAAAATTTTGTTTCGATGGAAATGTTTCGTATCCAATGGAATCTTGATCTCATGACGAAAATGACACCGCTATCCTCATAAATTGTCAGTCTCGGTTGCGGATCGATGTAATTGATGCAATGGAAAATTTTCTCATACGATGTGTTATATTTTCAACAAGCAATTTCAATGACTTTTTGATGTTGAAAAGAGCCTCGTTCACGCCTCATCTTATCAGGTGTTATTGCATATTTTTGCTTATATTCCCCTTTTCTCCTACTTGCCGTATATTAATACAACACATAAGAAAAAACCAAACCATACCCTTGAGATGGTCCATACTGTAGAGATTGAAATAAATCTCCATCGATCAACTTCTTATGAGTCCCGTCGCTATAAGTGACAGAGATGTCTTTAAATGGGAACATCTCTGCATTTGGAAATCCACCAGCAAAGAATAGTGATTGTGGATTCTCCATGTAAACCTTAGCTGAAATAGAATATGAACAATCTGAACTCACGAAAGTTTATTTACTATTTAAAATCTACACATCGCGATAGTAAAAAACATTATTGACTTTGAGTGGATGCATCTTTTCGTCTCATCTTCTATACACAAGTACTTTTGTCCATTATTCTTTCCGTGAATTATAATTAAACGAGATCAGTCGAGCATTGCTTCTTGCATTAGATTTTCAATACATGCATGAAATTTTTCACCTGTCTCTGTTTCGAATCATGGAACTCTGTTTCGTATTTATTGTACGAATTAATGCTAAATTGACATCTCACTTTGCTAGGTCACACGTTACCCATTTATCTTACACAAAATCGTCAAAGTTCTCAAATTCTGGTTCAATTTTACATTGGATTGGATTCTTTCTCCATCGACACGAAGAATTTAGCGAGGAATATAGTCACCACATCAACACTCACTCAGAGTTCTGATGAAACTCGGTTGCCTCTTCTTACTGATTTGCGTGATAAACTTGCTGTAATCCATTTTGGATATTTTCTTGGTCCCGGTTTCTTATGGTACGTTGGTCTATTTATAAAGGATCGAAAACTCGTTGCAGAGCAGGTGAAGATGGTCGATACTGGCGGTGCCACTTGATGCCGATCACTGTTGTACATTTGCACTGACGACACTCACTTCTGGTGCGTTATCTCCTTAGGAGGGGACTTGATGTGGAAGAGAGGGAGATGCAGATAAGGAGAAATGGAGAAAGACAGAGGAAATCCATATTCACGAGAGTAAGCACTCGTTTAATCATGCAAACAAGTCTGTTTAGATGTGGGCAATTCCACGATAGTCGCACGGACGTTCGACGGATTTTTGGATGAGAGAAATCAAACTATAACTTTGTCTTGCATTGATAACAATACAAATTAGGTTTGGAATAACACTCTCACATACTTTCGTCACTCTGAGGAATTGTTTCAGAATTTTCACGAGGATGGTTTCTGAGCAAAAAATTGATGAAAGTTTCTAGTGGCACGAACATTTTTCGGGAGCGAGTCTCAGTACTCGAACTTCTTTATCAACTACCTGCAGATCTCTAACATATAAAATTCGTGAAAAAATCCATAGAGATGCATGGCTCATAAATCTGTCTTATTTAGAAAATTTTGAACATTTTTTCAACTCTGAAATTAACAAATCGGCCGATAAATGATGAGATGAAAATATCGTGTCGCACGGACGTGTCGCAGGGACAAAAATTCCCAACTTTTGGGGACTGGCGATTGACTACGTAACCAATATGATTTAGGTCACGGGAAAAAATCTTGTATCGAAAAGCAACATGTTGAACTTACCACAAAATTATCAAAGCATTTTTAGATGCAACGATGACCCTATTGTTGCCAGTCAAAGTAAGGCAAATTTGCGCCTCCAAACATGTCGCACGGATGCAAATTTCGCATTTTTTTAAAATAACTCAAGTGTGAATGCTTTTTCAATAATCATTCGAATGGCATCAGGGAATTCAATTCTTCCTTAATCAGTGAGAATTTTCTCAGATTTTTCAGGTTACCCTAGAAGCATGAAACATTCATTTTTGTTTTTCAGACTCACTTCCGCATTTTCGTGGAATTGCCCATGTAGTCCATCACACTGCATAACTGAATAAATAAGGCCTAGCTAAAGTCCAGGGCCGTTTTGGCGTCCCAGTCCGGCCCTGAACATGAAAAATGAAAACCTTCCCGAGCTACCTTGTGCGATTCTCATTTCACCTTATCACTATGAACTTGCGGCGATCTTGGATCAATATTTGAATTCTATTCTCGTATCAATTCGCCTTCTTGTTGTTGAGACAGCAGCATCCAGTCGCACGATACACTAGAAAATATATTTGAGCACATTTCTGATACAAGCTGGAGAATGTATGCACTGTCTTCCATCATTCAGTTATTTGCGCTCCAAGACTGAAGAATAGAGACAACATGTCGGGGACAATTGAGAACTTCGCTGGTGCGGAGAGAAGAGCCTGAAAGTTTATCAATGGCACAACTCGCGCTCGGTCCTCATATTGAAATGAGATGCAGAGCGAGAATTCGCATATATTTATTAAACCGGTTTTGCTTGTAGCGATGCTCTCCAGACTAGTGTACCTATTGATTTTCTGCAAGTGAGGAAGCGCGCACAGGGTCTAGAAAATCATGGAAAAAGTGTGTCGAACTACTAATAAGGGGCGGATACAGAGATGTTTCCGGGGTATTCCAATTGATTTGTTTCAACTAGTGGTTCCAAGATACAAGTTTGGAAAAAGAAAAGATCATGGAGTAGTCATTTCATTTGGGTTTGTGTAAGGTAAAATCACCAATACTGGAACGCAAAATTGAATGCTGAACCATTCACCCACTTTTTAAGAAAGATTCTAGTTTACCATACGGGTCAAGTAACAGATATACTATATAGGAAACTCTTTCTGAACAATTAAGAAAGAGGAAATTCTGAGAGGTGGCTGTAGAATTAAATTACGTAATGGAACGCCAATCTTACTGGATCGCGCAAGAAACTTATACTAGAAGAGTAAATTGAAGTCATTTTACTAAAACCAAGTTGTGACTTTGAGGACGACTCGCAGTAATACTGGAAATATAGTTGACGAATACCCGAAATAATATTATCTATCGTGCTATTCTCATTTGTAATTATATGTAGAATATGTATAATTATGAATGTAGAATTAATAGTTCATCAAAAATCGAGAAGATCTCTGTGACGCGCGCAGTACATTATCCTTTGATCGTTCATGAATTATTATAATAAAGTTGCCGAAACTCGATGTCATGAATATTGGCTGAAATTGATATGCAATAACTAAGAATACTTTTATTTTGATAGATTCTATTGCAGGATGATCCAGATCGGTCGTGAATGAGAATTTATCGGTTTTTCCTGCTATCGTTTATTGCACGTAGGTGCAATAAACAATAGCAGGAAAAACCAATAAATTCTCATTCACGAACTAAGAATACTGTTTGAGTGAGAGTGGAACTCATATTTTGACTATAAAATGCTTTTCCCACTCGAAGGTACCAATAAGAGAACTATTTGAAGTCTGATTTGATGACACGGATAAAATCACCACGAGTAACAGCGACTAATCCTCAAATCAATAGAATAATGCATCAATCATTGTTAAAGATTTTATAATGTTTCAGACCAAGTCCCAGTTCCGCGGGGTAGAACCTGGAATGGAACACGACCTCTAAAAATGGTGTTCTTGGGTCTTATTTTTCACAATTTTCTTTGGCGAAAAAAAAGCCCTTTGCAGTTTTTCTCAATTGAACGGTGACATTGCATAACTCGCAAAATGGTCGCTGTTGAGTAAATAATGTGCGACACTCCAAACCGGAGGTCAGCCCGTTGACAACATTCAGAGAGTGGCTGAATTAAATGGAAAAACGTTTCAAATATATTTATAACATTTATTTCAATATTTCATTGCCCCTTGCGCAATTTTTACTAGCGCATCGCTCTTGCATGAGATTGTTATAATCATTATAATACATCTTATACTTCTGCACACCATTTGAGCTAAATTTTGTCGATTGCTTAGCCTTTTCCTCTTGAACGTTATCAGGCAACATATCTATAATATCCCTTGCTCTACATTTTCATTTAATTACATTTTTTTTCTGTCATCCAATCTCACACTCGCCCGAGTCGTTCAATGTGTAAATACTTACATCGCGAACATACAAAACTATTTGACACGTCAGAATAGTAGATACCGTGATGATCCAATTGTAAGGTCATGAGCGCAAAGACCAAAAAAGTATGCAAACAAGAGTGAAGAAAGAATGCACGTTTTCCGGGTGAGTCAACATCACGTGATATACATACATTATTTTGTCTCTTATCAGAAGATCGGTTGATAAAATTTGGTGCATCGACAGGATCACTCAATCGCAGTTCCACTCAATTTGTTGAAATCGTGGAATTACATCGTTGACTGAGGAGTGCAGGACACCTAATTTGTTTCAAAACATGCTGCTCAAAAAAATTAGCAGTATGCTATCTCAAAGCAATGGAGAGTGGCAAATTTTGGGAACAGCCTGCTGAAAAAAATTTTTTGGGATCCGATAGGTTCATGTGAAATCCCATCAGTATCTGTTTCTGTGTGATCCCATGGGGTCCTTTGGCAACACGAAGTTTCATGGGATCCGATGAGATCAATAATTTAACATTTGGAATCCCATAGGATCGCACGAGATGTGAAAATTTTATTCTAAAGGATCCCATGGGATCTTACGGAGCCCCATAGGATACCGTGAGATCCAATCGGAACATGTCTCAGTGAGACCTCATGAGATTCCATGAATTTTTTTGCAGCAGGCCTCTTCCAAAGGGAAATGAGAGAAATCGTCAAAAAAGTCCCAAAAAGAGGTCTCTTCTCGACTCAAGATCTCATTTATTTTAGACAAAGGAAAAGAATTTCTTTCAAATTTTAAATAGAGTAAATCTTTTCATAGGTTTCTGCAGGGTTCCTTGGGGTCGCATAAAATATTAGGAAATCCCGTGAGCTCCTGTCGGGACAAAATGGGATAACATGACAATTCATGTATGAACTCTCGGAGTTCATATATGGATTCATCTTTGTACACTCATTGAAATAATGCAATATTGACCACCAAAGTGAGATGGAGATCCGATTAGGTCCTCGAAAATTATTCTGTGAAAATTCTGAATCCAATTCAATACACGTGATGTACGCACATGATGAGTCATTCTCATTAATCCACTTAGGTTTCACGTGTAATAGCTTGGAAGATGAGAACATTTGAATTTCAAGTTTCTTACCACGCTGCAAGATTTGTTCTCGTGTTACTATCAGATCATTCAGATCTCAATGAGAAGCAAAGAGACCTTGCATAACCAATCAGGCTGTAGTCAAAGTTACTAAATAACGTAGGGTAATGATTACTTTTTAATCAGGATTCACATCCCATAACAAATGACATTCTTTCATAAATACCACAAGCCCACAACATATCCGAGTATTCGATGGGGTATTTGATTCCTCAATCTTTTATATAACTCATCAGGTTGAGCTCACACGTTCTCACGGATAACTCATGTTTTACTAAGTTCGTGCCCTAAACGATAACGTAGCGTACATATCCAATGGTTCATGCTCTTCATTCACTCATTTAGCATTTGGCGTTGCGTATATGTACAAGATGATGTACCTAATAGAATGGTAACAATTGATTCCATGTCCTCATATAACAGCTCAATTAACATTTTTAAAATTTAATAATCCTTTTAAATTCTCATTATTTATCTTTTTTATTTTTAGGCTGGATCGCGGTACCTTACAGGAACTGTCCACGGATACTAATTCTATAACAAAAAATCAAGTCAAATGATGTATTTTTTCTGCAAGAATCTCTCAAAATCCCAGCACGATATTTAGAGACGATTCTAAAATTTTCTTCAAATCTTTCTGACACTCAATTCGCATAGTGAGAGACTTGATAATCATTTGATGATCGTCATGATAGGGCCAACTACTAGCTCATCACGGGAATAAAAAAAAAAGTGATGCATTAAAATGTCGGATCGATCATAGAACAATTTTTGTATTAGTAAACATTCACATTCAATTCAGAGATTTCGTCGAGTAGTGATACGATCGACAAATAGAGCGATGAAGGAACTCAAAGAAAAACGAGAAAAGTGTTTAGTTTTGATCAGTAGAGTTATAGAAATTTGGTCTGAATGGGTCATTGTTCTGGGTGATTTATCCTCCCAAAAATAAAAAATTCTAAATTCTTAATATTTGTATATGGTAGAAAAATTATGAAAGTATGAAGCCCTATAGGGTAATCTAAACTAGACTAGATCCGATTGATTGTTCTTGAGCTTTTCAATGCAATAATGTTTATTCTATCTGAGTGGAATTTTTCCTCGAAACCCTTGCAAGGGTCTGAAGAGGATTATTTTCGACAATTTGAATCAATGCGTTGCAAAATAAATATAAAATCATCAAGAAATTCATAGAGTTATCTTGTTAGATATAATGGTAGAGGAAACTTCCAAAGAGAGAAGCACCTAGAACTAATACATTTTATCATTACCTATGATGTTCTGTTTAAATAAATCAAATCTTGCATAGGAATGGACTTCTTGAAAAAGTGTTGTTTCCAACGATGTTGAGTCACGCGATATCTTATATCCGGCTGCTACATTTTATTGCGGTAAAGACTTTTTTTATTATTTCTAAAAAAATACATCCTATCTGTCCAAAAGTACGAGATCACTCTAAAACAATGATTCATCTTTAGCCCTGTCAGAAAACTACAAATTGGTTGAATATCTGTTTTTCTTTTGTCCCAACGTGAGTATTTATTACAATCAAAGCAATTATTAATTCTAATGGTAAGGCTCTTCAAAGATAAAAACATAGGTATGAAAAATGTATCGTGGTGGAATTGGAAGATCGATAGTCTCATTAGAAAAAAGTGCTCGTCGACCGTGTGACAAGAATAGTGCAGAAGGAAGGCACCGGGAAGTTTATAGAATTTAATTATTTTTGATATTATTATTTTATTCTTTTATTTTAAATCTTTCCAGTTCCATCATCGTCTCATCAACTATGAGTGTGATCACGGACTCTCTTCAGAAATATTCTATGATTTAGAATAACTTCATCCAGCAGCTATAAGAAGAACCTCTATGTTGAACTGACCTATCGAGTTTGAGATGAGCATTTCGTGCAATACTATTTGATCTCAATTCATAGAGCTCTCGGAACTTCAGTAAAACGTAAATCTATGAGGAAAAAATGTGTGAAGTTGATGAATCACTGACAAGGCAAATATTTAGAAAGATACATAAGGTACTTGTACCCATTAAAACCCAAGTACCCATTGAGGCCCGTTTTTGAAATCCCGAATCTAAGAACATAACAGCTTCGCTGCACTGTGCATTTGGGGTAGGTATTTTCAAATATTACCTATTCATAAATTTTGATCGATGAGAAATTCTTGATGCGTTCACTACCAGAGTTTCGAAAACTGATGTTATTCTACCTCGTCACTCATACTCGCGCCAATGAATTCGGTTGGGCCAAGGGCCAATCGTAACGTATTTTAGATCATTTTCTTTATGTTTTCTTCGTCATCCAATGCTTGCCTTAGAGTTGCGAAATTCGATCTGGGATCAATCCTGCAAGTGAATCATTTGAATGAGTCGAGTGGTTCCATCAAAGCCCATCACACGTTGAAGTTACCAACCGGTCTCGAAATATGTCAGTGGAGCTCATGCGATCTGAAAGTGGCTTGAACAATGTGAAATATTGCTTTCGTTCTCTATGTCGAATTGATTTGAAGTTACTGACTCCATCGTGAGCTGCACATTTTCAACAACTTATTACGGGATCAGTGTTTGAATTTTCATGCCCGATGAGGTCTGCAAATCATGCTGACAAAACGTCCCAAAATACAAGAATTTTGCTTACATCCTGTGTAAATTCCATCACACAAAATCTCGTCCTCCACGATCGATTTTAAAGATTCATATGTATTATGAGGATTCATAGATACGTTACACGTTATATATGTGCTCGAAGACGTATCTCCAAGAATTGTCTCGTTTATATTGAATAACGCTAGAATTAGAGCTGCCATATCTTTAGGTGAGACTTAATGGGTACAAGTACTTGAAATCGTTTAGCTGTTCCTTACGACCCCTAAATTGTTCCAATTTATCATAAAAAAGACAGGTAATGGAAATAACAAATGAAGAAAATGGTTTCTCAATCTCATAGAGGATCTGGATATATTTACGAAATAAATCCAACGAGAACCGGCATTTCACTTCTGAAGTGCAACGATCAGATCTTAAACATTCGAAACCGACCTTGTCAGAGATCATCATTTGTCGGATTTGAAATTCCTGTCATGAACTATTCAGAAATCACTTCATTAGTCTCTGACTTTGAAAAATTACCAAGTAGGGAAAGGAAAGGTTCGATGTAGGATCACCAACGCTACGCAGAAAGTACCGAAAATTTTGGGGTAATCTTTTCCTGGACACTTTCCAAAAGTTGCAAGTTTATGTTTCTGAGACCTGAGATCAAATTGTGAGAGCAAATCAGGAAGATTGTGAACGAAATTTCCACCATTGACTCTGTCGATATCTACAGTTTTTCACAAATGCATCACCAATTCGACTTGTCGAAAACTAGAAGTCTGCTCGGTTATAGCATGGCTCATGTTGTCGTTTGCGATATCCTGAATCATCCGTGTGACTTACTATACGAGCTATAGACACATACGTACATACAGTCAGACCATTATTACATCGTTCATGAATATAATTCTTTATATACATACGTACAGTATCAACTGGGTTAGTATCTACTTTAATTACATGTTATGCGTCATCAGCCTATAACCATCCATCTCGTAAGTAACCTTCGTGGAGAGTTATATTTTGAATTAGAAATCAGTCAAGCATACTAAGCATACTATTGAATTATCTTCTATAACAAGATTCTCTGGTCGACACTTCCGAAACAAATATCTTTGGACGAATAAATATTGTGTTATCAGATTGCAGCGGGTCAAGCAATAATGTCATAATGAACTTTCATTGAAGCCAACTATTTACGGAGTATCTGATCTCTGCCAAACATTGTGCGAGCTCGTGCTCCAACTCTTAATCAATCCGTCTCCGTGGTCATCATATGCGATGAAATTAAAACTAACAAAATGTCATTCAATTCGTTGTTTCACCGAAGAGAAGTTTGGCATTGAAAATATCTTAAAAAGCAACAAGGTTCCACTTATTATGCACCACGAGGAATTTTTCACTTTTTTCTGACTGAATTTTACGCTTCTTCGTCTTCCAATATCAAATCTTTTCTTTTCTTTTCTCGAATCTTGGTTTGATTCGCAGTCATTGTTCAACAGCTTAATACTAAATCGACAAATATTTCCTATTCTTATTTTATAACGACGAATCTAGATCGTATTTTATAACAAAACTTAACTGCATTCATCTCTAAAAATTGCGAGTAGGCTTTTGCGTAAGAACAACTTCACTCGAAAAGAATTATTTCTACTGCATTATTACTCTTTTTCGATTTTTCTCTCTTATAACTCACAAACTTGATTATCATCACGTTCGTATAAAAATAATTCCCTATCATTATTAATTGTCACCTAAAAGTCTGATTCCACATCGATAATTTTGTCATATAATGCACAGTGTTATCAACGTCACTTATCGACTAGCTGGCTAGGATTTGGATGCATCCATTCCTCAACTCCCTCTCATCTTTGCTCAAGAGTGAGGCAGTGGCTTGCGGA
>JAPYYZ010006526.1:0-10758 GCA_030522705.1 Eretmocerus eremicus | reverse complement strand
CTCTCTCTCTCTCTCTCTAATGCCTCCGTCTCGTCTCTTTCAATTACCATACATTCCGAAAAAAATTCAATTGTAGTTCAATCGACCCCCGTCCCCCCCCTTTCTTCTCTAGAATCCTATTTTCCAGTTCTCTCCTCGAGCTCCTCCTTCGCAAAATTGGGGCTGAACTTCCTATGTTAATCTAGATCGCAGTGAAATGCAACATGGCTGAGTCTCAAATCAGTTCCATATGAAATACAAGGCATAATGGCGGCATCTCAAATCAGAGGTCGAGTGAGGTTCAGCCCCAACACTTCAAATTCTGCCATTGCACCGCCGTTCGAAACCTTACCTCTCATTTCCTCCTCAAGCCATGCGCTCCAACCATCCTCTAGCGACCTTATCCTGTAAATGTCCTTGAGCTGCCGGCTTCCTTCCTCCGATCGTCCTCATCGGCAGAAGAAGCCAATAGTTGACAGACTATCAATGCTCGTGTCGCTCGGTGTGCAGGCTTGTCGGTGCGCGCTCAGTTGCCTCGACGAGGACAACGTGAAGCGGCCCGAGGGCTCGACGTGGAGTAGCGGACCCTGCTCGAGCTGTGTGTGCCAGCTCAACGGACGTGTTCTTTGCAACCAGACCGTGTGCTCGGTCGCGTGTCTCGAGCCTCGGCCAGCGCCGCCCGGACACTGCTGCCCCGTCTGCCCCTTAGTGAGTACATTCCCCTTTTGCGATATTTTTAATTGACATTTCAGAAACTGTTCGCTCGTGTAACTTGCCCGAATCTCGCTTCAATCCTTTAGTTGAGTTGTTCAGGATCAAAGGGAACTAACAATAAGTCCAGTCTTGAAAAGTATGAAAAATTAGGCTAAAATCATTTTTCAAATCACCAAATTAAAAGTTAAACTACGCAAGAGAATTTTTTCATCATCTTCTTTACGCCGTTTTCTGACTTCAAAATTCTTCATGGGCGTTCTCGACACGTTGTTTCATCACAAAGAACCAATCTCCATCAAATTTTGAAAATGGATTTATTCTATTTTGATCCAGAACGACTCAACCGTGATTTTCTTTACTTGCGTAGGCCTCGAGTTCGAATTGAATCGCGCACAATTCTGATAACTCGCCGGCGAAATACGCGGTATTTCTGTTAAAGCTTCGCGCTCGATTTCGCTCTCAACCTACGCCTCTGTTGGTTTTCTGTAGGTCGATACCGCATCGCAAATTTTGATAGCGATAGCCCCTGTGTAACTCGCACCACTCGAGAAAGTTTGATGAGAGCCCGGGAATCGGGTCTTTCCGTACAACGAGTAATGATGCCCGAACTGATTTTAGTTCGTAGTTTCCGTGCAGAAATTGAAGCCTGTGAAGCTCGATCGATCGTTTGAAGAGATCGGAGTTCCGCCCGATATGAGCTCGCAGTTCCAAGTTGGATTATCCATGCACCCGATAGACGATTCAAAATTGAAAGCACGAGAGGAGTTCCGAGTTGTGCTGGTCCTTGATCGATTTGCGACGAGTTAATTATTGGTGGTACCGGTGGCTCTCTGATTGAATAGTTTATTTTGTGCATTAGGCACACAACCGGATAAGCATAGATGGATCGTTGATTGGATAATTAACTATGCACTATTTGTGACTGCCGTTCGATTGATTCGTAATTGCAATATGATTAACGCAGGACCATCGCTATAATCAAGTCATCAGTTGCTACGCGCTAGAATCGTAAGGCGTAGCTTCAAAAAGTTCACCGGCGGTAAGCTGCGTGGGAATTTGATGAATTCTCTCAACCACGAAGCAAAATTGTAGAGAGATTCGACTTTCGAATTTTCTGCAAATTTGACCAACTTCCCCTGTTTCTGAACAAAGTCATGAAAGAATATTTCTATGAGTATTTTCAAGATTCATGTGGTCTGTTAGGCCACGGGGATCTCGAAATGCAGTTTTACTTTTCTTCCCACTATCATTCGTATGGAGAGCTGAACGTACTATCTCGTGCAGTACAGATCTTTGATTTGAGAAGTAACTTTGTCTTGTAGAATAGAAATTCCGTTGAGGAACCGAAGAAGTAGCTTCGGACCAGAACGGTTTGATCCCATGTCACCTTTCTGGAAAAGTGTATCAGAATTTGAAACGCTATCGGGCTGCGAACAATCTTCTGAAAGAATTCTCTTAGGGTCATGCATATAAACTATTCATCGACGTTATTCTGTTGAAATGATTCTGAAAGATAATCACCAGCTCCCAAAGTACAGACTCGGTTTTCCGAAAAGCCGGAATGTGACTTTATTATTTTGGCCCGAAGTCGCTTACAGTTTAGAATCGAAGCTAATTTCTCATTTTTTTTAATATTCTAATGAGTCCATTCCAGGAAGTTAGAAGGTTATGCGTATTTGAGTAAGTCCCAAACTTTTATTCCGGTTCAGGATATTGCAAGATAACTATTTTTCACAGTATTTAAAAATATAGCGAGAAAATTTCTTGTTTGACATAGGCTTATGTTAGTGAATTGTGCATGCAGACTCAACTCTGACAAAATTATTTGGAAGGGAAGTCAAAAATCTATCGATTTGTCAACTGAGAAACCCTTGTTGAGTCTTTTTGACCGCTCCAGGAGCTAGAATAGCCACAAATCACGAATCTGCTTTTATCTATCTACATGTATGTTTGATTTTTTCTCTTATATCCTAATTTGAATCGTGAAAATTTAAACTGCTTATGAAAAAGTTTTCAGCTTGTCTCGCTTGTTAAAGCCTTTGTAGTGTGAGAAAAAAATATAAAAAATTCTTCAAAATCATGTTCTTTTTTCTTGAATTTATATGAAAACAGCTTGGCTATCTATCTCAACGTGTTCTCAGGGACAATTCCCGTGGAAAGTGGTAAAAACAGCGAGACAACAGTTGTGAACGCACTTTTTGATTTGGAAATTGAATTTTCCTGCGTATGGGCAAGGGTTCATAGCTTTGAAAGTAGTTTCAATCGATAGCCACCGCAATTTTCTTCACCGGAGCCACCGAAACCACCGAAAAGGCACTTATGAAAATTCACAGTGGTGCCGGCCGGGATTCGAACCCTGGCCTTCTGCGTTGAAGGCCAGGACCTTATCCACTAGGCCGCGGTAAGAAGACACTGGGGATGTAGCTGTTTCAAAATGAGCATAAATCGAAGGTACTAGAGTCGCGAGGCCCGAAATCGCCCGACGATCCTTGCAAGCCCAAACGCGTACATCTCCGACTCTATTCCCTGGAACCGACTTCAGCAAAGCGGTATCCTGAACGAAATTGAACAAACTATGAAATTCATCGCAGAAAACTCAAATTTGATGAAACTGTAGCCCAATATGTCCAATTACGTGTAATGATCTAGCGCTAAAAGTAGTACACAAGTAATAAAAGCGAGAAAATGAAGAATGTGATCGTCATAAATAATGACTGTTACTCGGCAGGCGGCGGACGAGTGGCGAGGCTGGAGCACGGCGCCGACGGTGCTGCTGGTCGTGCTGGCGCTGCTGTGCGTGCTGCTGATGGTGCACGTGGCCCGGTCGCGCTTCCGAGGCAGGCTCGCGGTGCCCGGCTGCGCCGAGCACCAGCCCGATTTCAGCGCCAGCTTCTCCCATCAGCACCACCAGTACTACAAGTGCTTGCCCGTCGGACTGGCCGAGAGCCACTTGCCCGAGAAGCTGCCGCCCATCTGATGACTGCCCGCAGCCTGACCCCAACTGGTACACGCCTCGTGTCTTCGCATCGCTTTCCTCTTTGATGCCGCCTTTGAGCCTGCATCGTCCAACTAGCGACTCGTGAGATGCCGAGTTCGATACGCGAGCAAGCCTAGCGTAATTTCGCGGTAATTCGTCAGCGATACCGTGAATGCGATGAGTAGCGCAACTGGAGCATTTGAATTTGGCGCGCTCTGCGAAAGCTCTACGGCGCGATTGTATAATAATGATCGAGGGTTTCAATTGAGATTCAAAACACGTCATCGGATAGAGGATGCATACAGTATTATTTGCCAAATGACGCGCGGTATGAGTAGCGCGTCGTGAGGATTACGGGGAGAAGCGCTTTTGAGCAGCGTTACACCGAAAGCTCTCTTTGAGAGCTTGCGAGCCGGGTGATTGATCGAATAGCCTGACGAGTACGCGGATCTCGCGCGCGCTCTCCCGCACATAGCTCGCGCCGACCGTGACGATGAGTGTAAGCCGATAAGTGGAAACTAGAGCTTCGGCACCTGTGTTTGCTGTCGTTGTAAATGCGTCTTTTTGGCTGAGGTGGTTGTCAGAGACAAGTTTCTTCGAGTGACTTCGTGAAAAAATCAGCGGATACTGACTCCCTCAAGTTCCTCTTGACGGCGCTCTGTTATTTAATGCCGTTCCTGATTATGATTACTCATTCCGATCAATTTGCTGTTGTAATCAATTCTATCGGAATGTGATGGAGACTGTAGCTATGTGACAAGAAAGCGCGCAGGCTTACTTTGTGACTCTGATACATGTATCGTTCAGGTTTATTCACAGCCTCGCATAAGTTCCCTCAAATTAGACGAGAAAAGATGGACCAGTGGTAGCCCCGCTATTGTATATTTTATTCTTGTGGCTTTATCATACTCATCCACTACAATGGAAGCCATTCCTCATTCTCACAACCTTCATCGCCATTATCCTCTCTCGATATCGTTATATTATGACAAATATTTACATTATTAGAATTATTATGACTATTATTATTGTTATCGTTGACGTTGTGGACGATTAAATCAAATGTAGTATATTGACCTAGAGGCAGAGTTTGGATATAGTATCGAGCATCAAACTCTGTGAATTCTTAGTTAGTAAGAAACCCGAGCCGAATGTGAGTTGTTGAATAATTCTTATACTGTGATGATTGATTAAATCCGAGTCATTTTTCGACTCGCATTCATGCATATCAAATCAACTTTTCCTTTTACTTTTCATCCATATTCCATCTGAATGCCATGCCATCATTCTCAATGATAACTTACATATTCAATTGATGTCACTTTTCCTCTTTCATTATGTTCTACAAATAGAGTATAATACTATATACTCGAGAATCCTCATTATTCAATGAAATTATCGGTGGCCATTATGAATAGAAATGAAGCTCCATATTGAAATGCATCACAACTCCCACCGAAACATTATTTTTTGATCATTTTATTTGCGGAATTTTCTTGATATAGAAATTCCTGGGGATTATAAAATCTTATTCGAATGAGAATGAATTTCACATTTGTTAGACAACTATCGACATTGAAAATGTAAATAAACTTTCTAATTCCTACGAAATATCACTGTAATAACATAAGTAGGTAGTTCTATTATTTTACCGTGACAGAATGAATGTTTGTTCGATGGCCCATCTCTGATATTAGTCTACAATCAATCGGCTTTCGACGTGAAGATCTTGATTCGTACTGCTAATATCTAATGTACCAAAGATTTTGTGAGCTGAAGGAATTATTGAATGATACTTCTTAGAAATTATTTATTTGATCATTAAATTGGATGATACCTGTATCATCATTCGCTGGTTCGCAAGACTGCAAAAGATTGAAGACCGATCTTGAAAATTCACACCAAAGCCGCAAAGCCCAATATGGCATTGAGTGACACATGAAATTTGAGTTATGCCACAGGCCACCTCTGTATTTAGTGATACACGTTTGTGTGCGAACAGTAGTCTTGCATAGTATATTCTTGCATGTTCGAGTGGAAGGAGTTTCTATATTCCGCCTCAAATGATTGTTACGGAGAGAAAGCTTGTCATTGATTCCATTTTCGCATCGCAAATCTTCAGACAGAATTCGATTACAGTCGTTTATCTTTATTTACTCGATTCGTGTGACCGGGTCGTTCCCGACAAGAGATATGTCATTTATATGGAATAGTCACCCCCTGGGAACATGGTGTCTTGAAGGATCACTTTGCAGAATATTTTGATGAAGTTAATTACACTCTATAAATGACCACGCATTATGAAGAAATCTATGAAAAATTTTTGATCAAAGATGATCTTTGATAGATATGTTAGCGAAATTGAACCATTGTAAATTTTCTGGGCTTGTAGATGTTGTCTGAATAAAGAGAATCATGCAACTCAAAATTTGAGAATGTGATTTTGCCATCATCCGCCCAATCAGTGCTAAATTACATTGAAAATTCTCTTCATTTGCAGCTTTGAAAGATCAGTTTGTACTATTTTGTATTTTTTTATATTTTATATTTTTGTATTCATTTTGTACATTCCTTGCCCTTACCTCACTGACACACGGACTATCCCTCCAAAAAATAATGAGTCATTCCTTATTGGAATAATGAGTGCATTTTTTGATCGATCTTGGAGGACTCAATTCTGAATTAGTCCTCCAAGATCGATCGAAAAATTCACGCAGTATTCCAATATTAGAGTATGATCTCAAGTAATATTCCAACATAGTCATTCCTTATGAATCAGGGCTTTGAGACACGAGAAATTATTTATTTTGAAAATGGCTCATTAAAAATGATTCATCAAAAATAACTCATTAGTAGTATCTGAAAAAATCGTCAATCAACGGATCGCATTCAGTTTTCCAATCTGAATCCTAATATGTAGCAAATTCTCTCAATCAGACTTTTCAAATTAGTAATTTCTCATGTCTCAAATCCCTTTCAGTCATTGAAAATATGAGTTATTTTTCAGGCAAAGATTATGCTTTCCAGTAATGAATTGGTGGACGCATTCTTCAAGGACGATTCTCCGTGATGTACTTACCTTCCGTCACTACCTTCAAATTGGGAGGAATTAGATCCATTCCATCTTTTATGAAAGAAATCAATATCGGATGATTAGGCTCTTCCCAGCTAAAATCGTTTTCCTCATTCTCCTCATTAATGATTTATTCGAGACCCACGTTTGAACTATTGATATTTTCATATCTAACGTGCCTTCTCACTTGTTCACATTGAGTCAGTTTATACGATTTTCGTCTTACTCTAACAAGAACGAGTATCAATAGAGTTTGAGTTATCTGGTGGATATATGAAACATGGCTCCTGCATCGAACTGTTTCCGATCGTTCTCAACCAAGACTTTGGACTCCACTCATTCGCGCGTGCATGTACAAAACGAGCCTCCGAAAAGACGAAGGGGTGAGTTATCCATATGGTGTTGGAGTGAATCTGAGATTATCGCGCGGTTTCCGAGGAAGCCTCTACACGCAGAATTTCTTCATAAATTCATTCTGTCCTCCACGCTCTAACGACCAGCTAAGTATTCAGATAAACGACCGCAACAAATGCACGAAACGAAGGAAAATTTGATTGGGGAGAACTATAACACTTGCCACGGACGAAAGAAGCGTTGTTTTGGGCCATGGATTTTGCTGAAAGAATGCCCGCAACTGAGAGACTTTTTTTTTTATCCAACCAAAATCATGGTCAAAATAAGTTGACCAACTTACAAAATATTAAGATTCTCGACTTACGTTTGTTTCCTATTATTTACACAATCTGATTGAAAATATACTTCTGTCACGGAATATTATAAATAGAAATGCAGTTTTACATCATTGCATCACCGCACCCTCTTTTCTTCCTTCGCGATTCTTCTATGAATATGAAGTCACTCCAGATATCATTTCGTACGCGAGTCACGAAGAGACTTCGAAGTTCTTCCAAGTGGCAATAGTTCTGAAAGATCGATAATGAGTTTGATAAATATTTTTGGAATATACATGATCTTGTTTCTAGATCACAAATACCTTTTTGGCAAGTCTTTGATGTAATTAAGTGGTTGGATTGGTTTTGGTTCTTCTTTCCTGAGACTTCTAACTCTCTCTTGCCAAGCTCTTGTTTCCTTGAATAAAGTAGACTCTCTCGCTTTGGGAAGAATGTTCCGAGCTGGTTGAGTATTAAACTTTGAACAGCTCATCTTTGATGCAAGAACTTTTTTTTTTCTTTCAACGAATTGTCGGTCTCTAGCCCTGTGGATAAGTAATCCATTATTCAGTAGTAGTAGAATTTGATAATTAGACTAAATGTTCAGTGTGATTTTATTACTGTATATGACACCGTCAATGTCGGACACTGACTATAGTTATTGCTGAAATTGGCTGGTCTCACCAATAAATTTCAGCATTGAATATTAAATGTTCGACATTGACTGGGAGACCCACAAATCGGCCTGAAACTTTAGAACCAGTTGTATTTCAACAGAACACATGTACGAAAACTTGTATGGAGCGGTTAGAAGCTTCTGCCCAGATGCATATCATGGAGTCTGCAATAAGCTTCCGCGACAATACCCATATAATATCAAAAGGCAAGCGATTAATCGACCTGGCGCACCTGTAGATCTGCAGTATGAGGGCGGACATGCGGTCCGGCTGCCGGGGCTTGGTCGTCACGACGGCGGCCCGACTCGTCGCCGCCTCCGAAGCACCGGCCTGCTCCTTGGCCCGGGCCTCGTCGGCGCGCCTCTGGGCGAGCTGCCTCTTCAGCCTGGCCGCCCTGGCTCGTCTCCTGGCCTCGGCTCGACTCTGGCTCGCCCTGAGCCTCTCGGCCGCGCCGACCTGCTCGGCTCGTCGCTGCGCCTGCCTGCGCGACCTCCACTCCTCGACGGCTCGCTTCTTGGCCTCCGGGTCGACCTCGTTACCGATTGTGGAACCAGTTGGGCCGGACGCTCGCTGTTGCCGCTCAACCTGGGGACTGCTCTCGGCTGGCGTCGCGTCGCTGGCTCTGGAGGCGCGCCACTCGTTCAGGGCGAGACGCTGCCTGTGGCGCAGCTGCAGGTAGGCCCGGTACCAGGCCTCGTGGTTCACGATGCTCTCGGCGCTGAGCTGGGGCAGCTTCGAGTGCACCGCCAGCGCGAGACGGGCCACGCTGAAGCCGCGCAGCTTGCGACGGGCGCGCACAAACAGCTGGTGCTCCGCTCCAGCCGCCCGTGTGACCTGACTCATAACCGATTCGCTGTATACCATAAGGATTTCGAGCTCGTAGGCGATCATTGTTTTTGAGGCCCGAGACGGCGAGGGGGTTCGACGTGAATTTTGAATATCGGAGAGATGTTTGCCGATATTTGCCTCCGTGGGAATTGAGAGATCCGTAAGGTTGTTATTCGAGCTGGAGTTTCGCATAGCCCCTCATACCGTAAACCGGAGCTACTTCTATTTACTTTGGAAGAGGACTTTTATTTCGATCTGGTGAAAGAAATACTCATCGCAAAGTAACCTAGTTTCTTTCATTTTCGTTGTCAACAATTCCCCTGATGATTCAGCGCACTGGAACCGACCCTTGACTATATGGTCGATTCTGCGATAAGTGTAGGACTTCGTGTCTAGGTCGCTCACACTCATATATGAGAAGCTAGAGACTTGGGAGGATTTTTCTGGAATGTATTCAGTAGAAATCCAGCTTGCACAAAAGATTCCACACCCCGCCAAACACGTGGATTAAATTGGTGAGAGATAATGAAGCCAAAATGTCCGTTCCGTCCCTTGTCTCAAACCCGGTTTCCGGCCATATATGATCTTCTGTTTTAAAATTAAGCCCATCGATCGCAATCCTACCTCACACAATTCAATTAACAGATACATAGGTTGACATTTTAACTGGTTCAGAAGTCTTATATGATCTTTTTTCAAGAGATTGCAGAACGTTATACGTGTCCCACGATTTCACACGAATGAACTGACTGAGCTTGAAATTAACTCCTTGACGAATCGAGTAAGCTAGGTAGGATTGGCCTGAGATAGAGTTTGTTCGACAGCGCGCTGACTTTGTCTCTGATAAAGAATGGTTCGCACAGGCCTGTCCATCCCGTCCCCCCTGTGTTCCAGTACTCAAAACGCACCCATAGTCCCGACAAAAGTTTTTTCCTCTAGTATTTGATGGGTATCGGTAGCATATATGCGGATTAGTGTCCACATTGATCGAGATAAGAACTAGCGCAAAATTATGGGCGAAATGTCCATTCCGTCCCCAAAATCACGACGTAAAGATCGACCAGGGATCTCCAGTATTATCGACCAGGGATCTCCAGTATTGGCCCAGGGTCGTAAATATGATTTTTCTCATCACCTCTTATCACCAGACGATGCAGGTAACCTATTTTAAACTCCAATTTATCGAAATTAGAAAGTTAGTTTTTTCTACTTTGGACTCAACCAGGACAAATTTCGAGCAAAAGTCCTACACTTATCGCAGAATCGACCATATACTTTGATTGGATTTGTAAAGACCGAGAAGGGTTCCGACCTCTAGAAAACTCTTATCTTGTTCCATAATCAGGTAATTTTAAGTAATCCCTCGATCATTTTACTTGCTCGTGATTCATTGGACTAAATATCCAAATGTTGAGGGCCGACTATTTTATCGATCATTGTCACTCGGTACCGTTCATTAGAATAAAGCTGTTTTTTTTTTCAAACATATCAAAGTTACATATTCTTATTTGCTTTGTAGTCCAAATCTGACTCCAAGTATCTCAGTTCCCATGATTAGATTTGAAAAATTGTTTTAAAAAAAAATTAAAATAAGCCAAGCAACGTCCAATTGGGATGTTGGTTATCCAAGTTACGGCAATCTGTTATGCTTTACTTTCATCTTAGCCCCGAATTTTTATCGATAATTGGTGTTTTGAACGACTTTCGCATAACTAAAATTTATTCGGTTTCCAATCAACGTATTAAGGCATATATCATTTGTTGGCTCATTTTCAAGCTCTTTTTATGTACTTTCAAACACCGTTACGCTATTATTCTCTATGAAGTAATCTGGCTCAA
>JAPYYZ010006523.1:0-19433 GCA_030522705.1 Eretmocerus eremicus | reverse complement strand
TCATCATAATAAAAGAGCCAATTCTGTATTATTGTTCTATAACATATACGTTTATCATGCTCTCGGACAAAAACGAGACCCCTAATTGAATTCTATCTTTGGAGGCTTTCCGTCATTTTGACGATTCAGTGGTTATAATCTGATCATGTGGAACTCGTACGTTGAAAATGAGTTGTTCGATCTCAGAGGAGAAAATTTGTTTTGACAAGAAGAATCCAGTCGTCGAAAGCTTGAAGCTTAACAAGAATCGGGTCCCAATTCTCTCCAATTTTCGAGAAGCTGAAATAGATCCCAACCATCGGCATTTTCAAGGTATCCTGGCACAAGCCCACTCGAGCGCTCGGTAATCATTCTCAGAAGCATCTGTGACAAGGATGATGCTGTAGCTCAGTGATAGCGCACACTGCTAATGAAGACGGAGTATTATCAGTGCTTATATGACGTCGAATATCTGCAGGAAGATAGCGATCAAGATCTCTTGCCACTGTGTTGGCAAAATGGCTGGGTCACGCGAGCCCTGACAAAGATGAAGCTCTAATAGAATGGCGTCATGCAGTTTCCAAAGGGAGCTCTTGAGCTTCTGCGGCTCGACTTGACGAGTAGAAGAAGTCGTTTCGGGGCAAGAGAAGAGCAGGTAGTAAATTGGAGTGTAGAAAAGCGGCTCCGTTCTCAGCGAGAAAATCGCGCACGCCGAGCTGCAATGCAGGCCGCACGAGACGATGGCAGGAATCATCGCACTTGGCGAGACGGCCTCGTCTTGGGAGAGCAACTCGCATCCGAAGCACTGGTGTACCGCACGGGATGACTCGAGAGCTTGCATCAATGGGCCGTCGCTTGCCACATGCATCGAAAGCGCAAGTTGCGGCTCCAGTGCGGCGCTCTCGCGAGGCCGAACAATGAGGGCCCAGCGCCGCGAGCGCGCAAGACGGCGAGTGGAAGGCCGCGCGTGATGCAGCGAGTACCCCGCGCGAGCTGCGCATTGAGCAAGCCCCGGAGTCGGGCACGAGCGCATGCAGCTATGCGCTCTGCGTGATCGGGCTGCCTGTGTGTACGTACTAGAGTCGCAACTATCTGGTCCAAAAGTCGGACGATAGCGCAGCATATAATACACACCAGCGACGTCGCAATGCCGCGCCGGGGCGTCGCTCTCTCACGGCCGGCGGCGCTCCTCGCTAGTGCAATAGCGCAACAGAGCCGCACGGGGGTGCGCTAAAGCGGCGAGAGGAATTTTGCAGACGCCCGCTCGTAAATCCGGCCCGTTGGCGGATGCGCGCGCGCGACAAGCCGTGCACCGACCCAGCGTCGCGGCGCGTACCCGAAGTGATCGCCGTCCTGGTCCCCGTGAGGGCAAGTTGCCGGAAGCGCACCGTCGCGTCGTCGCGAGGGGGAGAATCGCTCGCGCCAGCGAGCAGGACGAGAGGTACTCTTTCAACGTTAATCAGGCAAAATGGACGGATTATAGCTGGGATTCGGTTAGTCCAGCTGATTTTTCGCAGAAGCCAGCTGAAAACGACTGAACTATCTTAGTTAGTTCCAGGCAGAATCTATTTGTGTTAGCTGATTCATGTTGAGAGGGCACTAGCATCGGTGAGACATTGCCCCGACGAAAGGCACGGTCCTTGGCATACTACGTAGACAAAAATGGCTCTCCTACTATCGCGACCTGCGCTCGATACTTGACAGAATGTCCCAGGTTTCACATCGGAAGATGCGGACAATACTCAATCTAGCTCAAACACCTTGTAACCACCAGCGAAGAGGTGAAAATGTCCTAATGAGGATTTTGAGAGATCAAGAGTGCAAGGAAAGCTTGAGCAATTATCGAACACAGTATCGCATCAAACTGATACGCAATCGTTGCAGACTTGTCAGCGCCCCAGCCACCTTCATCGGAAGTCTTTCCTATCGCATCGAGATGCGTCTGAAGGTATGTTGCATCAAGAACACAAGAGCATTCCGCATCGCAGCTGAAGCACATTAAAGAGCTTGCAGCTCGACTTGTAGCATTGACTGGTGCACAACGAGTTGTCGCAGAGAAAATTCGCGATCCGTCAGCTCCATGCGATCTGTGTTGTTATAATATGAATGCATCGGGCATCTGTTGGATCACGTCTTGCTGTTCGGGCCATTATGTAGAAAGTGCGTTTGGAATTTCATCGAGTCAAGCTGCATGGCTCTATGATTGGCGCGATGCACGCTTGCGGCACACACGTTCGCGATATCGCGCGAAACTGGCACAGCGCGGAGCAGCTCTCGCCGCGAGGAGCGTGACGATTGCCGCTCGCTCTCTAGGATGCGTGCGGCGCGCTGGCAGAGCTAGGGTCAAGGTCGCCGCGACTCGATTGCGATTTCACCTCACGACGAAAGCCTCCTACACCAAACCCTACCCACCTATCCTACATCGAATAACTACACGTAGCTAACACTACTCCGCTGCTCATTGCACATACTCCATTTATACAAACGGCCGGCATCGCGCGCAGACTTTCACTGGCTCGCTGCGCGACTCGATAGTTGGAGCGCACTCTCGCCCGCGGGAAAATAGTCGTCGCTTTGCCATGCTGCACTCGTATTATATGGCATACAGGCAGCCAATAATCGTACAGGCGCGGTCCAGCCTAGGTATTTGCCAGCTCAATTGGCGACAGCGTGCATTATGAGCTGAGCGTACCTGACTTGCCCAACCCTCAATCGTTCTGCTAATGACTTCGCTCTACTTTAATTTTTTTTTCTACGGCGTGCACTCCATTTTGAAGCTTATCGAGCGATTCATGAAATGAAGTTAGCAGAAGAAGAGTTATTTTCATGAAATCATCTTACGACCGATCAGATCCAAGATACTGTAAATTGAGGCGATAATGGACCTACTCCTCCAAAATTCATGAGCGGTACACTTTAAAAGTTTGAATGGGTTGATCCTAAAACAGCGTGCGGAGCTCATCTCAAACTTTGAAGGTGAAGCATACGGCCTCAAAATATGCGAAGCGACTTGGGATGCATCAACTGCAGCGTCGCCGTCTGAAAGCACAATACGCGCGTCTAATGGGATTTAGAGAAGACGTCCGGGCGAGGATCGGGGACATACAACTCGCGCGAAACTTTGCCGCCTTGGCCAATTTTACATTTCAATGCAGCGTGCGTGGCGATGTATCGGCGCTTTTCATCTCGCTCCGTCCAAATGACACGGCGGCAACTTTTTTCGAAACGAACCGCGAAATCGATCAGCGTCACGCAACGTCAATTTGGAGCGAACGAGTCATAGCCGAGCGCTCTGAAAAAGAGAGAGCCGTAGCCCATGGGCGAGAGGTGTACGATAATGGTGGAGCAGCCAATCAAGAGGTCCACGCGTGCCGTTGGCGCGGGCGGTTCCCCGAACGGAGGCTGCGCGGACCATTCTATTGAGCGCGATATCTGCCGCGCCGGGTTTATTGCCCATGTGTGCATTGTCGAGAGCAGGGCCACTGGTGTGAGATTGGTCGGGGGCCGCGAGTTGGCCATTATATTGGTGCACGCCGCGAGATATAATGAGTGCCCTCTCGTGTATGAGGCATTAGGCACGACGCGATCGTACGAGAGCGAGCGCTACATACGCTTTCTAAGGCCCCCGTCCAAATACGGCGCGGCGAGCCCGTACGTGCGCCTGCCGAGATTCGATGAAAAATTTTATCGATCCGCGCGCCCGCTCTCGAAGTTAATGATTCGACCGACGCTGGAGAATTTATGGCGGCCGAATCTGCCGGAAGTACAAAAAAGCAGATGCTGACCACTCCCGTTGCGCTCTGTCTATGATTCCTTACTATATACACGCTATAGATCTCAGTCGGCACGATTGTAAGTATGCGTGTATGGAGCCACGATCCGGCCGAAATTATGCTCATTTTTCACCCTTCACCGCTCGCGCGTTCGCCTCGTGCAACTTGCGAAACTCGCTGCCGCGTCAGAGGGTCTCATTATGTGCTGCGTTGTTAGGTGCCCACAAGCCACCCGCAAATATCTCCTGCCTCTCTCTGATTGAATGGTTCAGCGTGAGTTGGATGTGCCTAATTTAATCATGTCATGTTTGGGCGGGGGATGGATTTACAACCTATAGCGAATTATTAGGGACTCTTTCGAGAACTGCGTAGAGCTCGTCCAATATCGCGCAAGTCTAACACAAGGCCCAAAAGATCTTTCACAATCACTTTGTTAACATCACTTTCTGAAGCTAGTTATTCCATGTAAAGATTGGTTGAGAGTACTTGGAGGCTCGGTACAATAACAGCCGGACGTGCAAATTTTTTTAGCAAAAAATCAATGACCGTTTTCGCAATGCCACGCATATTCAACTCGAATCTATTGCACGGCGCATACCTGCTTCATTGTTCTTCAATATTCATTCTACTAACGCGAGTTGTGGTGCCCGTGATTATCCTAAACACATGCGCGCACATGTGTACCGTTAAGTGGATTTGCAATTCAAATTAGGTCGCGAAAGAAATTATTCATTCATTGCGTCTGTCGATTATCGAATTTGTCGTGAACATTCCAGACGTAGAGAACGAAGCGCGGCTCATTGGCTGCAAAATTATGTTTTTTCAATCCCCTTCACTAGCTGACAATAGTTTCGAGTCAAATAAATCGTGCATCTTATACTTAAACTGTTGTTAAGGCAACCTCTGCCCTGCTCTCACGATGCTCAGACAAAACACTAAGTCATCAACAAGTTTGGCCGTTTCTTTTATCTCATACCTTTGAGTTTCTCATCTGCCTGAGAATTTGCCTGAATATCATAAATATACATATATATGCCGACTCAGCTAAGCAATGCTCTCTTTTTGGTGCACGAGAAATAGTGGATTTGTGGATCGTGCTAAGGGTCGAATTACGAAAAGTCGAGTGACTCTTTGAGTGACTTTTTGGCCTGGGTGCTCCGACAACTCAGTCCATCGAATTATAGTTTCTTGAATAGATTTTGGAACGCAACGGGCCAAACCGAATCCGTGCTGATATTTGGGTAAGTATTTGCCTGTCATGTCAGCCCCTGTGATGCGTGTGTCTTGATTTTGTTATGGTACTAAGACGCAAGAAAATAAGAGACTTGTACCCATCCAACGGGACTGAGGCCGTTATTAGAACGCAATTATCAACTTTCTTTTTTGAGTCCGAAACCATTTTATTTTGCTTGGCTATAGAGGTTGTAGTGGAAATGTTGACCTTAGCTCGTTTCCTCTGTAATTGTGCAATTTCTGGAATAAATTTTTCACAATGTGGAATCCGATTTAGTGAGCATTTACCAAGAAGATTTTTCAAAGAAAATTGTTGCCTCAGCAGTTTTGTCCATACTTCGTGGCGAAGTCAATAATTTTCAAATTAGAAACGTATTCGTGGTGGTTGCTCAATTAATTGCCATGAAATTAATAGAAATGAGTGAAAAATCGTTGATTTTTGGGCTTGATTAAATTAGAAACTCGTGAAAAATCACTTTGTCAGAAGTATGCTACGAATCCATTGTACTCTGTTTAAATTCGAATACCTTGAAATAATTGTATAGGTTTGCAAATTGGCTCAGAAGTAAGCCGAGCCACGTCGGAAAGTATTAGATCAGATCAAAGTTATTTCCAAAACAGCTCAGGGTGGAGCACATTAGGCACACTTACCTCAATATCACTGACAGCCAATCAAAGTTTTGTCAATGCAAGAAACAGTCGAAACATATTAGCTTTGAAGGTGGTTTAGAGTTCAAAGCAAAGTCAGAAAAAAGCATGCAAATGTGAAGAAAAACTCGCCACAGTAGAAAAAGACGAGCATGGTAAGGCGAGACTCGTCAGCGAGGAGCATGCGACATAGTCCATTGCCTCGACATCCTTTGAATCTTGAAAGAATATGGGCCGATGCAGTTGGCATTCGCGAGTTGCGAATTGAGTATAAGAGGGCGAGGGATCGACATTCGGACGATAACTCACGCGGTCGCCACTCACGAGATCGTATACGCGGCATACTTAAATGCACGACGAGCGTGAGAGTCGGAGGAGCGAGCGAGTGGCTGCGAACTAGCGTGGGGTGGTCGGGCGCGGAGATGATATCGGTGGAATCGGTGGAAATTCGCGGTGCTATGCACGGGCTCGGCGGCGGCGGTTTGGCACGCGGGAGCTGTCGCAACTCGCAACGCGGCTCGGTTCGCGGCGAGCTCTCGCGCGCGCATGGGTGCGTTCCGCGCCGCGCGCCAATTTCGAAACGCCCGCGCTCCCTTTCCACGCTCACGCGCTCGCGGCTCCCATACTATACTTATATCTGCAGCGCTCGACTGGGCCAGCCCCTTCGACCGATTCCTCTGTATTTTCAATCCATACAATAACTGCGCCGGTATGTTTTTCCTTCACATAGCGACGATCTGATTCCAAAAACTACAGAAGCGCAGTTTGAGCTCGGCCTTGCGATTTATCGCTGGGGGAAATGGGTGGAGTCCAAATTTTCTCCTCGCGAATCTCTGAATCAGACACTCTTCGCTTTATGAATCTCTATAGTTTTCAAATTGCCCGGATCTGCACTAGCCCCAGAGGCGTTTCGGAACCAAACGTACTCAGTGAGGTTCGTTAGTAAAAACAACGAGCCGCCGATTCGTTGTACGCGCTCGAATTCTCAAGAGGATCCGCTGGCCGGGTCTATTTTGGAGGGTGCCCCGAACCGTTACGTGAGTGGGCTCGCTCTACAAAGCCGTCCTCGGCGGCGTCACGTCGCGAGCCACCTACGAGCTCCGCATTCACATGCAGATAGACTGATAAAACTCGATCCGCGACCAACTCATTCGCCCTCTCTGTACATGGGTACACGGCACTCGTGTCCCGTTGTTCGCGGCGCAAGGCCTCGCACTATCAACGAGCGCTTCTGCCAGACTCTGTCCAGCGCGACGCGTATACTAATACCAAAGATAGTACCTCGAGTTTCGCTCGAAAAATTGATGGAAAAGTTTGTGAATTATCGAGCGGGTCTCTTCGTCGCCATCTGTACCTTGGCTCGCAAAATGCGTGATGTGCAGTGTTGACTTGTATCTAATAGATACATAAAAACTTTACCGTCAACTATGTGACTCGATTGTACGACTGTACTTGCCCTGAGGAGGCCTGTGTATTTTTGACAGGTGAAACGTTGGCAGCAATAAAAACCACCCACTCGATAATTCACTTGCATCAAACTTTCGAAGATTCATTACCTCGAGCGCGAGAAAATTGTCACATGGAAGGTCGCTTGAAAAATTTGCGAACTATGGGAGTCGGGGCGTTGTACGGCGACGCTCTGAGCTTTCCTTCGACGCGGCGATTCGCAAGACGAGTGATGGAACTTAAAGCGTCGAGATGACAACCGCTCGCAAACAAAATGCAAAATCGCGAAGCGAGCAATACCGGACATTGATTTACCCTAATGGGCATCACGCGGAGAGGGTGCGTGGATGCCTCGCGCAAGCGCAGCTTGGGATATAGGCTCGGCGATAACTTAGTAAGCTCAAAGCTGCGCTCGCTCGTATCTCGGGCTTGGCACTTTCCGCAGACGAGCGATAATGTGCGAGCATTATAATACTGTTATGTGTTAAACGCGTGGGGCGGGCGGGCGCTCATTCGCATGCTAGTCGCGTGCGCGGCGTCGCTTTATTTCGATAACGGTTCGCCACATTTTTCCCTCGCCCACGGGCCGGATCGAGCAACGAGCGTTCGCTTTTTCGGCTCCTGCGGACGCATGCCGCTCACTCGTTTCGGACATTGCTCCTCCGAGCCTGCCACTCTGGCAAGTAACCGCACGACGCCAACACTCGGAGACGCGCCCGCAAAACCTGTTGGGGTACATCGGTCGCAAGGTCGAAGGACTATTTGTCTGGCGCTGATTGGAATGAGCGATGCCCCGTATATCGATCATCAATAATGAAGCGAGAGAGTACCTCGAACTAATCGGACAATCTAATTGGCAACGTGCCAAATCGATCTTCCAGAAGGCAGCTTTGCGCCCTCGGCGATACTCGCCCGCCGCAGCTCTTACCCATTTACGGGCGCCTCATTCGTCAAAAACGCTCACAATAAGACCGCACAATTTCTCATTTGTCTCTTTCAAACTTCTCGACGGACGACTTGATTCCTGTAGTAGTCCGCGGTCCGAGCCGCGATCTAACTAGCGAGTGTTATGTCGAGCCGTACACAGATCCTATGTCGTTAGATTTTCAATCGGTCGTGACCTCGGTGCATCGCTGAGTTACGAGAAAGAGCTCAGTTTGTTGATCTCAATAGAATTGAGAGAAATTTTCGCCAACAAAAACTTGAATAACATACACAGTTTTTGAAAAGTTATAGTGAAAAGACGAATAATGTATCCGTCAGGGAGCCCGAAGTCGCGACCTTTGACCCCACCAACTTTTAGAACCCAGGCCTGCCGACCATCGCTTCCTCCTAATCTGCTTCCCATACCCCTCATAGAACTAGCTGCAACCGCGCTTTGTCTCAATCAAGCCACATAAAATAATGATGGTTTCAGAATCAATTATCTTGACGATCCACGGGTGATGGCTGCTAAGCTAAATTGATCTCTATCTTGACCATCTCTACATGTTTGAAAAATGTCTCCAAACTGTATCCATCGATACACATTTAAATGACTAGACCACGGACTGTAATGATGTCGGTCTTATTATTTGTCCCTGTATATACTAGAATCTTTTTCCATTATTCAATTCAATGGTCCAGCTGGATGATAGAATGATGAATTTTATGATCGGAATAATCTTGATGTCTGTTTCAAAGAATCATTCGAGCCCATCGACTCAATTTGTTTCGCGTGTATATTTTTTGATTTAACAACAAGAATAAACAGTTATTCTATAAATTTCTTCGTATCATGAATTATTCATGCAAAATGTCTGTAAGTTGGTTCGCTAGCCTGCGCACTCACGAAATAGTATGCGAAGAATTTTGGTGGATAAGGATTCGTGAATAATTCAACAACGTAGTATGGCAAATATGAGCTGAGTCACGGTGAGATATTTCGCGCACAAGTTAGAATGGCAAGATAGAAGGAGTCAGATTTCGAATCTCATAAATTTGCAATTTCCAGCATAAAGAGTAGAGCGTTGTTGGCGACACCGCCGAAGAGAGTGGAATTCTTCTGTCGACAAGTGCTGATGATGGAAGAGATTGGGATAGTAAGTTGGAAGGGATACTTTTGATGAAACATCACGAAATAATTGACCCAAGTCGTCAACTGCAGTTGAGCCAAATAAGCCCAATTCATCTTGAAAATTAGCTCGATAACGCCGTTTCCTTGAGTAAAATATAATTATATTACATGGTTGCTTAACTGCACCGTGGCAGAAGCGTCAATTTTTTGGCGAAATGTTCGCCAATGGGAGCGACGTAGGGAAGCGTGGCGTGAAGCCAATAAATCTAGTCCGAAAAACCCATACATCGTCATTTCACCCAAGACATCTGAAATCGGACATATATTCAACCTCCATCAAAATTGAGTAAAATATGTTTCTTGTAAGTATTTAAGCGGAATGAAAATTTTCGACTTTCGGTTACTTTTTCTCCACTTTTATGATTCACTTCTTCTGTGGGTAGTGTGCCTCATGGCCTCTTGAAATGAGAGGAAGAACAATGAAAAAAGTCTCCGCAAAACTTGACCTGAGAAGATGGTTTTTTGGGAGACACACGAACAATAAGATCGATAAACCACTGGATCCACTCGTGAACGATTATTTGGACTATGAAACATACTTCTACAAGTCGCCGGCTTTATTGCTAACTTCTTAGAGTGAATCCTGCACATTTGGCAAATTTCGCAAATTTTCATTTTTCCCCCTAACATAGAGACACGCTGCTCTAGAGCACATATTTTAACGTGGATGAGCTCAGAAGGTATGACAATGATTACGTGACTCATTTGGTGACTCCGCCACGAGGACGCCAACCAGAAAACAGGATGAATTCATCAAAATGAGTGACGCGGCTGTTTTTCCATTTTTTCGGCCCATTCACGGTGAAATATGTGCAGAAGAGCAATATATTTCAATTTTTTTTCAAGAAAATGGCCCGAATTTTGGGATTTGCCCACATGTGACTATAAGAGATCTTTACAGTAAATATTCTCCTTTTCAACTGGAGCTTTTGCATACCAGTAGCATGAATGGAAAGTGATTGACTCTTCAACGGCTAGTTTGATTCTTCTTCATTTTCCCATGGCAACGATTCTCGATTTCTTCATCTTACGTTCAATAATGATGTGAGAATTCGATATTATTTTCACATATTTCATCTCGGTGAAATTTATGTTAAAGATCTATATTGACTGAATTGGGCGCTACTCGAGAACGATGTTGCGAAGATCTTTCAAAGATTCATAAAAATTGACAAATTCTTCAAATTTTATGCTCGCAGAAAGAAGATAGGACTCTAAGTATGGCCATGGAAAAAGGGGCACGGAAAGCATGCACGCAAATATCATGGTGACTGAAAATCCTTCAGAAGTGGCTATCTTAGGTTATTCATAATTTAAGCGGACCGCGAGACGTAATTTATGCCGAAATTAGTCGCCAAAATAGAATCGCTGGGAAGATTTTTTGAGTTTTCTCAAAGAACTCATAGCGTGGGTGATATAGCAATAATCTAGGAGATTGAGCATGTTGAATTGCAGGTAAGTTGGAAATGATTGTTGAGAAAGTCGAACATGAATGTCCGCTATCAGTCCAATTAGAAATTCTCTACGGTAACCAGTAACTGTCGCGGCAAAGTGCAAAATTCCACAAAGTTCCAAGTCTAATGCGTATGCAATGTACAAAAAGATCGATCCAACAAGAGTTCTTTGACAAAATTCACGTGATTCTCACGCAGCCTTACCATGCTGTTGACATATTTATACATAATATCTCAGAGGTGGCTCATTTGATGGGATGCGTATGTTGTTTGAGAAGGTTTGAGGATCGCTTTGATTGTATATGTACGCAGAGTTGAGAATTTCATTCAAGTTCATCACGCTGTTTATCATACATTTTGCGAGAGAAAAAACTCCGGGAGCTATATTCACTCTCATATACGCAAAAATGATGACAGGAATAGTGGATTCGCAAATTTCTCCGCCATGAGCATGCCATCGAGCAGAAATCAATCGTGAGTGCATAATGATCTCGTTTGTATATCATGAAGTGAACTCCTTCATACGGGAAGAAAGATGAAATATTCAGATGACACATTTGAAGGTTTCAAGCTCGGTTTTAAGCAAATATATTTTATGCAAGAAACATTCGTTCTCATTATTTTCTTCTCGAATAACAATTTTTCAACTTCATAGTATACAGTAAATGTGCAAATGATGACTAAAAATATCAAAATGTCGGACAATACAATCGATTTTCATTGAATCTTATGTAAAAATCTTTGTCTTGATACTTTGTCCATTGAAGAATTCACCGCACATAGCAAACAAGAAATATCTCGCTCGACCGTCAAAGCTTTCATCTTTCTCCTGATCCTCCAATGGGTCGTCAATACAATCTCGACTAGATCCGAGAACTTGATTTCGAGCAGAAACAGAAGATAGCAAGACATAGTAGAGGTCTCTGGTCTCCACACAAATCGAATAATCCATCAATAATTTTCGAGCAAGTCAAATGCATTCTCGACAAAGCTCATAATCGGACATTGAACTCAAACGAGAGTCAGACTGCTTATTGGAATCCCTGAAGACTTGCGTCCGCGTGCAGAAAAACCCAAGATTGAAAGTGGTTGGAATGCCATAATTTTTGTGACGTCCAGCTATAAGGAATCAACAATTTTACTGAAAATTCCACCAGAGCAGGTCGAAAGAGGACTGGAAATTTGGAATGAGTGAACTTCCGTTGACGTTGGCGATCTTATCTGCAGCGAGCTGCATACCTTTGGAAAAGAATGAAGAAAGAAAAGAGCTAAAAAATCATTCATAAACAGGAATGAAAAAGAAATGAGAGACTAGGCACGGTCTGTGGAAAGATTTTGTGCAAAAAATCCGGTTCTCACGCGAGTCGAGTCCGTTTCATGTTTTCGTGGCGCGCACGCTCGATAATGCGTATAAAAGACGCGTGTAGAGTACGCGTATATCGAGGGGCAATTACCAGATCGCTATAAATAGCGGCCCTTGGCATATCCTCCTCTTATTTTTCGCTCATTCACGAACCTTCTCACTGCTTGCCAACTCATATCATTTCAGCTCTCGCTTCTTTATTATTATTTTGCCTCGCGGTTCTCGGCGTCCCTTCGCCATACCGCCTCATATCCCACTTTGAGCGGTGACGTTTGCTCGCGAGAACGAAAAACTCTTCATCATCCAGCCCTGGAATTTTGGCACTTGCGGGAGCTTATGAGCCGTGCATTCCAAAGTTTGCCCGGGCGCTCCGGTCCGCGTAGAGGGTGACGGCAGCGAGGTGAAAGCACTCTGCTTCAATAAGGAAATGCCAAAATGGCGTGTCTTTGCAGTTCCAATACAGCCGGGGGCAGCAAATTTCGTGATTCTCGTGAGCAAATCAGGGCCCTGCGCTCACAGTACAGTTACTCGATTACCAAGTGCTGCACAAGCTGTAATTTTACGCTCAGTTCGTAATTTCTCATTTTGCGAAGTTACCAGAGAGGTTTGTCCATTCAAATATTGGAGTTTGTGGGCGTTTCAATAATACTGATAAATGAAATCAAGATACTATTCATTGCTTCCTGATGAATTGACGTCCAAATCAGTATCCAACATCTTTGAGAGATAAACACGTATGATAATGCTCAATCATTATCGCAGTTCATGCCTCAACGACGCGATTATCTATACATCCCGTAACAATAAAGTCTGGAAGAAACGCAACCAATCACTCCCGAACACTTGTTGTTTCATATTAGTGAGCAATTAAGGTTGGTGCATTATAATAGGAATTGTAATCCACCAACCTTAAAGCTCTGAATACGAGTTCTAGAAATCGAATGCGATTACATGCAGAAGGAAAATGCTACCCATCACTCTCCATTGAGTGTTTAGTCCATGCAAATACAACAAGACCAAATCAAAGAGTACTCGTTCGAAAATAGTATTGTCACTCGTATGGATAATCTCATCAGTTGACAGAGTCTTACCAGTCATGCGGATTCACACCTCCGCATTGCATACGATCGAGGATACTGGAAAAACTTATTCTTATCGAAAGCGGGTGCTATCGGTGAATAGGCTCAATCAAAGTGGTTGTGACAAGGAAGCAGCTAATGAGATCCGCGTCTCGACGCAGTTGGATTATCGTTGAGCTGTGTGCACCATTCGTGAAGCTCGTGGCAAAGAAGTCATGAGTGGGCATACTTTTGAAGTTACAAAGAGAAGAAACGGGGGAGGGGGGGCTTGGCGATGGCAAAGCTGAGACGAGGCAGATGAAAACCTCTCGGGATTGAGGATGTAACTAACTCTCTCGATCTATTTGAGTGGATTTTACTTGTTTTTAGTGATTTTTCACTCGCTTCAAGTGACGAGTTATTCTAATGAATTTTGATAGAAAGCTTGCGTTGTCTTTTGCAGTATGATGCGTCGACATTCAGCAGCATCGACGGATCGTGCGGCAGCAGGGTGTTCTCGCAAATAGTAGGTACGTGTACATACAAAAAGAGGTTCACCTGAGATTATGCTGCCATACCGTATCGTGGTATTTCTCAACGCAAATTAGCTAATTTTCAGTCTCATTTCAAGTCCCCTCAAATAAACGAAAATACGTTCAGTTTTTACCAACTGAAGCTAAGTTGTATCACAGATCCACAAACAAAAAATTTCCGCTATTCGTAAATTCCTTTGTGTACTTCGGGTTAATGCAGAATTGGTCAATACCTTTGAAAACGGGCTGTAATTCGGCTCATTGAGATGTCCCAAAGTCAACCTATTGATGTTTTAAGAAGATGAAGATGACTCTACTGTTTAGCATATGAACTTTTTCATGAGAACGATATTGCTCGACTTTCAGGAGTTGATACGGATTGTACCTTATTTTATTTTGCAGCTTTTTACATACTATCCCAGTTGACTTGCGAGTTTCATTGGCATATGGACGGCTTCATTCTAAAACGAAAGGGACGCTTTTTCAAGTTTTGAAAAATCGAGTTGGGTCTTGATAGGATAACCAGTTTAGTCATGATATATTCCAAACGTTTCTTGCGGCATCTCATACAAGGGCTATTCAACTACATATTGACGATGGATTTTGACCGAAGTTCATCTGTTGGCTGAATAATTTATAGCCAACCAATATGATTTTCTAAAAATCTGAATGGCGTTTGTTTCGTTTTGGAATGGAGGCCGTTCATATATTGAAGCCAACGCGAGGAAATTACGGGTGGTACTCAATCGATATGATTAATTCATCTTTGTAATTCCTTTGAACAATGACCAAAAGTCGGATCCTACGACCAAAAAAAAGTACATGTCGGAAATGGAAAAAGGACAAAGGAAATTAGTTATAGCACCTTGAAATCAGTTCAATCAAATTCCTTGGGTTAATTGTGAGTACGGTAGTAAAATGAATTTAGATTTTAGAAAGAGTTGATAAATCTACCTAAGGTTGTAAATCAAGCTCATTTAATATTTTTACCGGTCACAGTCTTAGATTTCAAAATGTCCCGCCGAGTTTTCTGAGATGCGGGGGTGGGCCTCGACATACCCGCCCGGGCGAAGACAGCCTTGGGAACGCTGCAGCGAGGAGAGAGAGAGAGAGAGAGAGTGGAGGGAGAGGAGAGGAGAGAGCTTGCTGCAGCGTCTTGCGGGTAATTACATCTCGCGCATTAAAATATGCAACGCGCTCGCGCGGACAAGGGAGAGAGAGAGCAAGGCCGAAGGCCCGCTCTATAAAATACCCGTTCGCGGATGCAGCAGCGAGTCGCGCGGACGGGGTGCTTGGCCTCCGCCCGTGTGGCGGCGGACAAAGACCGCGGCGAGCAAGAGAGCCCGAGCAGGTGTGTGACTGTGTGCGCGAGTCGCTGAGCGGCGAGCGCAGGATAGAGACGAGGCCGGGCCGCGAAATGAAATAAAATAAGAATGAGAATGAGAAAATAAGAAAAAGAAGATGAGCAGAGCGGCTACGCGGTCGGCCCGCGGCGCTGTACCGCGGCTGCGTGGCGTGACCTTCGCCGGCCTTGCCTCTCCTTTCTACGAGAGGACCGTGACGCTCGCGCCCACGAGCAAAGCCCACAGCTCGCGGGCTCGCCTCACATCCACCGCATAGTCGCATGTATCCCCAGAGCCGAGAGAGGTCCCCGCTGCTCTCTGCCGCTGAGGCTTCTGCAGAGTCCCCGACGGACAAATGGGCTCCGATGTCCATGGACGACCGTCCCAAACTCACGCGCTGCGGGTAGGCTCGTGAACTTCCTCGAGGCATCAACTTCGAGAGATAAGGTACTCGGCACAGTAACCAAGGGTGAGACCCTTGGAATTCCCTGTTTGAGCTCACAAGGGTAGGCTCTGAGGTCCGGAACAGCAATCCTCACCAAAATTTTTTACAGGCTCGTACTACCATAGGGGAATAATCCAGAGTATCTCTGTCAAATGAGCCTTCTGCTTACAGATACAAATGAAAAGCAACGCACGTGTACCTATACCTATATGAAATTTTAACGTGGGCGTATATGGGCAATGCTAGTGTTTCAGGCAGTATCACAGGTCAGAGTGCCCATTTGACAGAAGTACTCTGGATTCTTTCATTCCTTGGTAGTACGAGTCTGTGAAAAAAATTTGGTGAGGATTGCTGCTCCGGACTTCAGAGCCTCCCCTTGGCTATACAACGAGGTGTAGCGACTACCAACAAGAGGGGTTTCCCGATCTCACCACCTCAGCCTGGCCCAGTGCTTGCACGCGTTCTTATACCGCCATTGGGTCTAGAAGAGCAATAAAATAATCTTTGATGAGCGACTCAGAGCGGCGACGCTTCTCTCTAGCGTTTTCTTCATCATGTCACACTTGCGAACCGAGGTGGAACACGCCAAGAAGCATGTTTTAACATTGAGATACCCACTACGCAGAACCTTTGAATCAGTAGATGTAAGCTAGGATGAAAAACTTTATTCCGGGAATTGGAATATCCATGCGTGTAGGCGCTCACTTCTCCCCATCTGAATCGTGCACTTTAGAAGAATCATACCTCATCCCTTTCCCTTACCAGATGTTTGCAACACCAGCTCAAATTATGGCCCAGGGATTGTGGCTTCGGCACTCACCTGCAAACAGAAAACATCTAACGTCAGATTATTACAATCACTACTTGCCAATTCAGTTTTTACTCTCATGACTTTCCCACCTTGATCAACTCCGTTTAGTTACATTTGAGATTACATTTCAAAGTACATGTACTTGTGCATGATACCGATCCCCGCAGGTGTGCGAACCACAAATCTTGACCAAACTTTGGGAATCCTCTTATTTTGGTGAGAAATGAAGAGGCCTCGAGGGGTTTGATCCAATGGGCCTTCTATCCGAAGATAGCCAAATATTTTAGTCTTGGGCACTTGTTACAGAGTCATTTATATAGATATACTAGCAATGCTCATGTATTTAGCTCTATCTCCGGATGAAGGAGACCCATTGGATCGAATCCTTCGGAGCCTCTTCGTTTCTTACCAAAACAAGAAGATTTCCAGAACTTGGTCAAGATCTGTGATCCGCATACTTGGTGTTCTCCTTGTAAATTCAATCGCAATGGGTATACAATTCGATGTTTCATTCTCCGCCGAAGAACTGAACTTTGAAAAACATCTTGGCAAGGAGTATCATGGTTATCCTACCATTCAGAATCCATTGATAAATTTTTTCGGAGCATTGGTCAGGTTCTTATATAAAATGGATAAAGAAATAAGGGTAAAGAGCAACTGTTCTTGATCGTTTCTTTTAGCATCCAAACATACGCTAGTATCGGTGGTGATACCGTATGAAAATTCTTACGCGACCCTTATCAACAGTTTCAAAAAGTGCGACCACATAACCGTTTTGGCTGATTTCAACGGCGACCTTTAATACCTAAATTATGGACAATAATGCGAATGAACCGTCGATCTTTCAATGAATGACTTCACAGGCAGGGATTGTGTTTTACGCGCGAGGAGGCATTGCCGTTAATGTTCAATGCTAACATGCCATCAAATTTTCAAGAATTAATTGAACGTAACTGGGACTTGTCTTATGTGGAAAATTACAAGAGGATTTTTCTTCGATGTTTCGTGGCGAAAGCAAAAACTCTTAGATTATGAACATCCCTGTGAAAATGAGTGTGAATTATCCCACAATTCTCCTCCAAATGAGTTTGTATCGTCGTTGTTCACGTGACTCAAACCGGCACCAAGAATTTTACCAACAATTTGCGTTGAAATAAACAATTTTTAGGATTGGATAAATGAAGCGCACCCTGTCGCAAATTTCGAAGAAATCACCTTGTTGTAAGCCTACGATAAATCTCTCCCTCTTCGTTAGAATCGAGTGTACCTCAGTTCGTTCCGGGGTCTTTGAATCTGCTCCAAAATTAGCTAAATCCGTCGGAGAATATTCGAGTGGGCCGAATTCGTTGCCGGAACGTTGGGCAAGTTCAATTCATTCACCGCATGTAGTCCTAAAAACCCTGAGAATTCTGTATGTTTTTACAATGCAGAACGAGAGTAGTGTAGGGTGTTGCGGGTAAGCCCAGAGACACAGTAATGGAATAGGAATCCTTCGATGCTGCACTAGGTTGCACTCGTGAATTATAAATCAATTAAAATTGGGGATTGTTTCAACTTGTCACAAATCTATGCCATATTTATTCAAAGGCAGTGATTGCGAGTTCCATGAGTCATACAGTTTTATACAAGCCTTAGGAGAAATCTCGAGAGAAATTAGGGACTCGCTGTACACTTGGTGGATGAATGCATGTTTCTGACTAATCAATTAGAGAGATTAGAGTTCAAGAACTATCTGTTGGGGCGAGATGATCTTGGGGTACTTTGGAGTCCATACAAGATTGATCGATCAAGATATTTTGTGGAAGTGTCTGCGAGGAGTTTCAAGTCACGAGTCAAGAGTTACGCAAAATGAATCTATGGTACAGTAAAAAGAAGCTGAGAGCTTATTTGGAGCTCGGCACCGGCGCGGCAAGTCAAGGGCTGAATTCGCGACGATGCAGGAGCAAGCACAGTACGCTCACTCGGGCCGACGATAACTGAGCCTGTCGACGACAGGCGCGAGCCAAGAGAGTATGATGTACGAAGCAAAGGCTGTTGTCCCATCAAACTATTCAAATTTGACCAATTGCATGGCAAACCGAGCCGGAGCCTTATGCCCCAATCTGTCTCGAGAAACGTCTCGAATGTTCGTGCAAACCCGAACACTATTTGTAAAAGTGTAAGTGAGTAGTTTTCGTCCAAAGATCAAGTTTGCAACAGCGTCATCGAGTTGTCCACGCCGCGACGCCATGGCAGGATGATGTGACTTGAGCTATGTGAACCAAGTCAGTCGAATTATTTTGTTCATCAAGCGGGTTTGGATTTCTTATCGAATTCGAGAGGCTGATTTAGCTCAAGTGAAACGCGATTGCGGCACTCGTTAGTTGCGGAACGTGCGAGAAATTTTGTCTCATGGCCTCGGGCTGTACTCATGTACCTGTTGCACTTTCGCACTGGCAACCGCTTGACCGAGCAGCGCGTTGGGTGAAATTCGTGCTGGAAGAGGCCCAACAAGTAGAAAGCGTGCAGAGGTGGGAGGGACCCATTTCGCACAGAGTAATTTACAGGTTGGAAGTCTGGTGGTTCTCTTATGGATATAGGTACAAGAATTTGATCCGATAATTGCATTCCATTATTATCAAAATCTGGAGCAAAATAAAAGTATTTACATATAGTAGCGTGGTTGAAGAAGCTCTGAGGTATCATTATAGGTACCTCGGCATGATCGGTGACGCTAAAAACACAGCGTCGTGGTGAAGTATAACATATGGCATGAGCACTTTCTAACGAAAATAATGATGCCGGAAGAACACATTCCCATCCTTACACCATTACCGTTGACGAGATGTCAACTTCATATGGGAAAAAACCCCTTAGATGGTCACATTCTTCGATAAGATAAAAATATGAAAGGTCAGCTATCTATCTATGTTAGGCATGTCGGGCTGTTGTAAGAATGAGTAGACACTCGATACGAAAAGTAAAGAGAGCCTATTGATGATAGATACGATTTTGTTCGAGGAAATTAGCCCACGCATCTCTCCGAGTGAGATTTGGCTCATTTACTGAAGGATAACAGGGAAGATTCAGTCGAATAGACTTCTCTGAGCTTAAAGTAATAGTAGGTCTAAAATACGAGAGCGTCGCACCAATAGGAAGAGTTGTTATTTCTAACGGGCTGCGGGATGTTTCTTTCGATGCAGTAGCTGCTGCACGTACATTATACGGGCTTCCTGCATCGCTGGTGACGTT
>JAPYYZ010006519.1:0-10792 GCA_030522705.1 Eretmocerus eremicus | reverse complement strand
CCGTGCAAGCATACGAACATTATATTATACAGGTAGCGCGGAACGGCAGCAGGCAGCCAAACTGCGGCTTCTTTCACCTGCGCACGTACTCGGGATATCAAATCTTCCCTCTCTCTCTGTCTCTCAGTCAAACACCTGCCGAAGTATCCGGGCGAGTGGCGCGCGCGTGCTTTGCCGGCTCCCGGCCACGCGCTCGCGCAGATGTCTGCGACGGGGGCAGTTGCAACGGACGAAACTTCAGCGGGAGCCAACAAAGACGGAGAATCGACAAAGGTGGGTGCAACAATAGCGGTACATATCCGACCCCACTATTGTACCCCCCTTCTCCTTTTTTACATCCACATGCGAGCGCGAGTGCCCGATTGAACGGAGTGCAAGTTTTGCTAACGAGTCGCGACACCGAGTTTGAGAAATTGGTCGCTCGTAACTTGTCAAACTCTGCATTATCTGATAGTTTCTTCCGAGTTGAGTCGAGATTGAGAGAATCAGCGGAGAGTTTGCAGGAATTGAGACTGTTGCGAACAGGGATTGCTCTCGATAGTCACATTTGGAGATACTTCAAAAATATTCACCGACAGTGATCCAGAAATGATAATTGCAACGTCTAAATCATCGTACCGCTGTGGAACCCATCGGTCAAAGCGTTTCGCTGTCCAATTCAATATCTGCTCAAATATGAGCTTAGAATATCTTGCTCATATTAAATAGAATTATCTTGAATAGAATTTCTTCTGTTGATTTCCTTTGCCATGTATATAGATGAGAAGAACGTTTCACGTCCATTTCGCGTACTTTGGATCGAAATAATGTGGTTTGAAATGGATTTCCTTCAAGATTATAGAAAAATGCCATTCCAATGAATGTGCTCGTTTTTGAATGAGCTAGCATCGTACTATGTAAAATGTTTGACTATATTTTCACTCCAGTATTCAGTTTTGTTTCTTTTACCTTGTATTCAGGTAGTTTTTATGCAAAAAGTAAATTACATGAAGGTTCTTTCCATTATCTGCATTAGCGAATCCAATTATTAAATATCAAAACCAATTTTCAGCTAGAGAGGGCTGACTTTTTTCAGTCAACATAATTTTGAATTTTAGATATCAATGATCGAATTGATGATGCTCTACATGGAGACAATCTTTGAAGAATTTCTCAATAACGGACAACCCCGATGCACGCTTGAGGATGTCTGATGTTGGAGGGCATCGAATATCCTCCATTCTTTTCCGAATTTTATCATACTCAGTATTGAATATTGAGTATGATAAAGGGATACGCAGGAGCAAGAAAACTACGTTGCTCATTATTATGGCCGACATAAAGTTCATCTTATTGTTTTCAAATTCTTATGTATACCGTGAGGCTTGTCACGAAAATACCCTCAATTTACCAAAATAATCCTATAGTGAAATAAGAAAATTTTCGCGACAAACTCCTCGCTCGACATGAATCATGATAATTCTGGGGTTTGCAGAAGAGCTAGAGGTACACTTTTTTCAACTAAAGTAATCTGTCCATGCACACAGTCTTTCAGAACCGTTTCTTGAATCATTGATCAACACCCTAAAGCTGGAGTTTTTCGGAATGCTTCTTTCTTATTTAAACATTTCAATGATTCGATTTTGATTCTCACCAAGGTTTTTATGACAGCTGCATTACGACCACTCAAACTATCTCCCTCATACACTCTTTGAGTATCGTGATTCCGTTCTAGTGTCAAATGTCCACAAGTCATACTTTTGTTCAGGCAAGAGATTATCTTTGTCAGTGATTTCAAATACGGGGAAATTCGGTTCCATTTTCTAATGGAACGATCCATATCAATGAATACGTGCCAGAACTAATGACGTGGAGCGAACTCGCTATATCTGAAATTTCGGCAGATTCAATAAGTGTCTACTTTGAGTAATTGATTTTCCACTGGCGAGTACTTGCGAATACCGGTGTAAGACAAGAGTGCCCGTTGTTGAGAAAATCCATACCGTATGCGTGAATTGGCAATTCTCAACCTGTTGAGCTCGTCGCATCTGCCAACTGTCAATACATCATCAATTACGCAAATTACACATATCGGGGCACGATAGCGTCCAAAACTGAACCCGCGCCTCAAACTTCCCTTCGCATGCTCCACCTCACCCAAGCAAGCCCACCCCTTCCCTCAATTATTACCAAGTGCACCTTTGCGCGAAAAAACATATCTATTGCAATGAAACGCGTGCCCCAATCGTCGCGTCGCGCGCACTTGTCGAAATCCAAGGGGCGGTCGCGTCAGCTGTCGCTCCTTCGGGAACAATTTTGAAAAAAGGTGGGCACAGCTATAGATACAGAATACAGAGCAGCGCAAGGAGGAGCTCGCTCGCCGAGGCAGATGTTGAGCGGATTCTGATAATCTTGGGCTCTGGCATAAAGCCGCCGGGTGGCTGTGCTGGATATTATACATGTGTGTGCAGCCGGCTCGAACGAAGCCTTGTGTATACCTTCGCCTCTGAACACCCCATATACATGCGTGGGGAAGGGCCGGTATACGCGCAGCTGCCGCAGGGCCTCATATGATCGAGTGGAGGGGAGCCCTGGCCACGCGACTCTCCTTCTCTCTCTCTCTCTTGCTCTCTGTCTTTTGGCTCTGTAGCTCTTTTGGATCTCCGAGTGCATGTGCACCCCCGTATACAAGTACGGCTCTCTGTTATACGGCTGGCAACCGTCGAGCCGACAGTTCGTCTCTCAACAGTCGCTAGGCCGCCTCGGCAACCCCTTGGCTGCTCATTTACTACCCCTGCGGCAGTGGTGGATTTTTAAATCGGTGACAAAAAATCGGGCGCGACGATCTAGTTTTCAAGGCGCTCGTTGTCTGAATTTTGAAAGAAGGAAGTACGTGTGCGCGGATGGATTGCTGAATCGCGAGTGATATACAGGCTGCTGCAGTGTGAGTGGGGCATGATCCGAGAGGTTTTCGAAAGAAAATGAAAAAGTGCGATACGTTCTCGTAGAGTGAAATCGACGCGACGTCAATTGATATAGTGTCGCTTTTGACTATCCGAGCGAGTTTTTCAAATTTGGCGGGTCGCGAAATGTCGTACCTAGAGGTGATGGGCGCAAAGTGAGCGCGAGGTGAAAATTGACGAGGAGTGGTGGGATGCGACCACCGCGCGTCGCTTTGATCTGCCTCTTTGACCGCGACATTCGTTTCTATTTCGGTTTTCCTATCATCGGCAGTTTCAATATCAATTTTTCAATTTGGCTCTCGGCCCATGCGAAGCCGCAGTCCGCACTATCGATAACTGTCCCCGCGACATCATCACTTTTCTCATATGCGGCTCTGTAAAATTGAAACGAGTGGTGGTCATATAGTGGTAACAGAGACAAAAATTTAATATCCGAAAGCTGAGTCGAGCGAGAGCCAGAGATACGCGATTCGAAAATCCGGATAATCTGCAGGGCACATATTTGTGAGGGCTGAAAATGCCCACGTTTCATCCAATGTACTGTGTGGCCTGAAACCCACATGCCTGCTAGTATGAATACATAGATTTGCACATGCGGTTTTGCGGTGGTCAGTAGTTGATACCATGAGCCTTATGGAAAATTGGGAACTCTTTTCATCTGGAAAAATCACTCTCACTGGAGACCACAAGTATTAGTTGTCGGCACATGTAATACGATAAAACAGCTCTAATTTCATTTTCTAGCTCTACCAGGATCAATTGACGATAATGAAGAGGTCGTCATCGGTAGGTTTGGTGGTTTACTCCCATTTCCATGAAAAATTTATATCAAATTCAATTATTTTACCTTTGTCAATTTCAAGGATCCTGACCCAGAACAAGGCCAGTCCGATGCAAAGAAATCGAAATCTAATGATGATTCGGTATCTGATGATGATTCGGTATGAAAGGTTTTATTGTAATTTATTAAAAGCTCAGATCCTGTGCATGAATTCCATTGAACTTCTCACTCATGTCTATTGTAGGAGCCCAGTACTCAAGAATACCTAGAGTTAGTTCTATCTAGAATAATAGATCTACAGAGACAAATTGATGAAGGAGTTTACGTTAGTGATGATACCAGTGATCTTGGCTCAGATCTTGGTAAGTGCAAAAAAGTCACTCAATTAAAAAATATAAAAATTACTGGACCAGGACTGAGTGGTGATTGAGTTTGTGAGTGTTGATATGACAAAATAAGAATATATTTAGATTAGAAATTGTCCGGGGAAATCCTATCACCTGACACTTTGAGAATTTCGGGTTCCTAGTAAATGAAGTCAGAAATAGACGCTCGATGGAAATGATTGTCAGCCCATTATTTAACTAAGTACCTCGTGTAGAATGCTCTGAATTGTTTACAATGTGTTCCATTGAAAATGTATGCATTTTCCATCAGCTATCATTGTCAATACCCACCCCGTACTTAGTGTCATGAAATATCATTAGATAAATGGTGACAGTCCCTCTGCGAGAGTGGTCATCTGATTTCTTTATAGAACTCAACATTCTCTTTGCGCAAGAGTCGATTCTCATGATTAAATTTCTGCACAGTATGCTCGCCAAGTGGAGCATACCAGATATCGGCAATTAAGAAACAAAATATTGTAGTTTTCGTCTTTTGATTTTGAGGACGTATGTACAATGAAAGCTTGTTTTTATGCTTTGGTCAAATCTTGATATTTGTCATCGCCCATATACAATACGTCAAAAATAGATGATTGAATTATCGCAAGGAAGCCATTAATGCATCTCAATATTTCACAACATTCAAAAACATTCGGTGCCCAAAATTTAATTTCACCAGGACTATTCGCAAGTACATACATGTGCAGAACCTAAATTGACAGACTCTGAGATATTATTCCCCAAGTTGAAGTACACGAGATTGCCGCTCATCTAAAAAATTATTGGAAATTTTAGATGAGTCAGATTCAGAGGACGAGGGAGTGATGGAAGAGGTTTTGACAAGAGTCTTCAAAGACCTACCGGGGACATCGGATTCGCTCTCGACAATTGTGGACTCTACGTCCAAAGCTTCAACAACTCAACTGAAAATGATGAGAAGTAAAAGCCTTCAACTATCCGGTTTCGAGACCTGCCGGACAGTCGCTGTTAATTTCGTGGAAAACGTAGCACAACTCACACCACTGGATCTCAGTCACGATGCGATGCAGGTGCGTTCCGATTTCAAACCACAGCCTGGTCGATTACATGAGAAGACATCTGTCGACTTTTTTCAAACTTCTGAATAGGCATGATGGCATTTTTTTATTCTCGCTCTAAAGTTTCAAGTTTGAAGAGGATAAAAGAAATGATGAAATCTTAGATAACTTTCCTAACTCGCATATCTTGTTTGAAAAAGCCATCCATCCGATGAACTCGATCTCGTGATCTTATTTTCATTGTGTCACTCAACTCTCCATTGACTCTACTATTATCAATCGAGCCAATCCTGTATTTCCTGAGCATGAAATAATAATGTAAAATTCAAATGTTCACAGCAGAGGTGCGAAGTCAGTCTGACGGAATTGGAGGCGAGTAAGCGAATGTTGGGGCGCCAGCTCGATCTGCACCTGGCAGTCAAACAGAGCGACTACACAGCCCGCTTGATGAGAGAGTGAGAGCGACTCTCGCCGGCTGTTGGGTTCTCCACAGCTGCAACCTCCGGCCATACTATACTGGATATGGGCCACACCAACGAATCACCATTGCTTATCAAATCTAGTCAGTCGATCCCCGAGATCGACCAATATTACTGTACCCAATGCAAATTTAGATGAATAATTTAGCGTGTATGAATTGTAACGTAGCTCCTACGATGACGCCCATCTGGTTTGAATATTTCAATATTTGGATGTCTTGCAGTACCATTTTCCTCGTGATACCTCAGTAATTCTGAGGACACTGGCATTGGCTCAATTGTTTGCCGGTCGTGTAGATTTTTGCACTCGTAACTTTATATCATAGTCTAATACATCCACTGAATTCTGCGAGGAATCATCATCTGACAGTAGACTATCCTCTGAATTTCAATTTTGATATTTGTGAGGTGTGGAGAGAAAAAACTTTACAACAATTTTTACAAGCTTCGTCATTTCTGGCCCGAGAGTCTTTAATATATTCCAAAAATATAGTTGTATAGAATCATAGTAATACATTTTACTTTTACTTTTAATGGGTTATGTAAGATTCGATTATGGGAACGCATGAAGATCGTGCTATCATGATCTAGACATGGTTGACGTTAGTGTATTTCGACCGTGTCTCTTTTCTAGTCACTCCGAATAAATCTTATGATTCTAGTCAAATACCGTTTAAGTCATATAATGCATGCCATAATACTACCTTTCTTCATGAGCGGGGTAAATTTTAGATTATTTTTCATATGCAATGTTTCCATCGTTTGACGAAAGGAAGGAGTCTGTATCTCACTCAATTTACAATGATCGATATTTTTGCAAAATGCACTCTCCATTGCTGAAAATCAAAATATCCAAATATTGTTAGCTTTGTTTCTGCGTCCTTGCATTAGGAAATCATTTTACGTCGCTATCTCGACAATTGAATATAATGTAGTACCTATCAATCGTCGATAACTCTGTAATGGCGTGCAAATTATGTCTCTTTACATTGCTGCACAGATAATCGATTTTGGATAGTTCGGAATACCGATCACGCTTACCATGTAGCTTCAAAAGGGTATCTTACTTCACTTACTGTAACTGTATACCACTACTCTAGATGTAAGGCTTGATTTAATAAAACCCGACAAAATTAAAAACTCATTTGCTGGTTTGCTATATTTATTTCGGAACTACCTCAAAAATTTTACTCGGGAATTCATCATTTCATCTCAAGTCACTAATTTTCAAGGTTCTGAATCAATTTCAGATTTTGTCTCACCGACACCCGTGTAAAACAGTGTACACCGTCAGATTACTTTGCCATACCTTTCATTTTTTTTGTAATTGTTCCCCTGCAACTTGCTAACCCTGTGACGAAACCTTTTTTGGCCTGATTCAGTTTGAAGCTTGAAGTCTTAACTTTCAATTGTCACAAAATGAAAATCGATTTGACATTGCCACTTAAGAATATAAGCTTTTGAGGAAGTGCAGCAATGTTATCTTTCTGCGAGTGTGGCAAAGTTACACCTCCACTGGGGCAAAGCAGCCCCATTTGACTATATGTTTGACAATGTCTCAAAGTTCCAATTGGCGCGCACAGAAGATTTGTCACCCCCTCAGGCGCGCGGAAGGTAAACATCATCACAATAATAACTTGTTCGTCAGAACAAGTTATTATTGTGATCTGCATTACTTTTTTCGTAATCGAACAGCATACGTCCGTCGCCTAAAATGGTATTTTTCATTAAAAATATAGTAAACATTGCATTGTAAGAATTAATATAAAATTCAGTTCTCCAGATTACAAACTGCAAAAATATCTCATTATACAGACGGAGCTGTATACCTTTTGTTTCAAATAAAAATTTGAGTATACTGTGATGTGCATGTATCTACTTTTCAGACCCGCTTTTATGTCAAACGCAAGTCCGAAATAGATACATATGGAATATAGATTTATGTAAATTAATTCTTGGAAAAGTCTCAAGCATATTTCAGACCAGAAATAATTTGATTACATTCGAAAAAGGATTCCAATTTTTTTTTATTTGCATTTGCATGATTTGAGATATGGCTTATTCCACGATGATCTTACAATTATTCTTTAAGGAAGGAATATGCAAAGATCGTGAAAGCTTTGCCAATTTTTTTGGAAACTCACAGATGCTCCGTTTACGATAAAGATTCAATAGTAGACAAGTTTTTGGCTGAGCTGACCACTGATTAGAATAGTATCAGAGGATGCAACATCCTCAAGTTGTGATTGATGTTTTGAGAGCTGGATGAGTATCCAACATTTGCTAGACCAATTGAAGCTTTAGAGTCAGAGATACATTCAAGACTTTTCTTAGTAGTAGGGGTTTTTGAAATTCAAAAGCCAGCTAAAAGATGCAATGCCGTCCGATCAATTTTGTAATAAAATCCAAGCGATAGTTCTATCACGTAGATGAGATTCTTGTCTTGCAAATTAGAGTCATAAAAGTTTGTCGTCATTTTCAGAGATCCTGTTTTGTGAAATGAATATCTTGACTATAATGAAATAAGATCTGCAAGGATATCATTCTGCGAGCAAATTAGAATAAAATTCATGTCATATCATTTGACCGGATTAATGTTAAGCACTCAAAATTACCCAAAGGTGTTCCCAATTAGTGGATCACTGTGATTGAAGTTTTGTAAAAAATGTTTATTCATGCTTTACAATAAAAAATCATATAATCTATATGACTTAATCATAAATTTATTAAGCACTACTGAACAGCCCTCATTCTCACCATTCATTCGTTGGCACATAAAATCTCACTGACATCAGTCATTCGAATTAGTTTATCAACGCATCCAAGCTTGTGCTCATTTTCAAATAAAAATTGATGTTGCGATTCAAAATTCACTTAAGATAATTGCTTCATAATCAACTATTCTTATATTGGATAAAAACTAAAATGTTCATCACCAATAGACTCTATATAGAATAATTTTAGAAAAATATTCATTACTAGATTTCAAAATAAGTCATCTAAACTAGACATCAGGCAGACATGATTCATTTCGTTAATTCGAGTATATTTTATCTTAAATAAATGAGTGTAAACGCTTGGCCCAGAGGCTCCACAAGACGTTTACTTAAAATCGACTATTATGCGTGTTTATGCTTGTTTTCCTGAACAGAAATCCACAAAATCACATTCAAAAAGTAGGTCTTTCAATGAATTTTTCAAAATTTTTGATTATGACTCGCAATAATTATGTTATTCTTTCTTGAAATTTGAGAAGCAGTTTATAGCACAATATTTTCTAGGGATGTGATTTTTATATCACAGGAGGTTTTCCACTTTTTGAGGTGCAAAAATGTGAATATCCTGTTCAATGAATATAATCTTAATTTCATCAAACGGCATAAAAAATAAACTCATCGCAGGATAATGATAATTACAAGCAGGATGATGCTCGTGTCATTCTGAGTGAGTTAATGAGTAAATGTATAATTGTGCGGGAAATGCATGTTTCACCGAAATGATATTTGTAATACATCAATAGCTTAAAATTATGAAATTGCACTTAACAATATACTATTTATCTGCATTGTTAGATCCCCGCACGTGAACAATTGTCTCAGCAATTTCATTAAAGATGAGATGAAAATTTGTGCCATTTTGAACGGACGAAATCACAGTAAATATCTAAACGTAAGCAATTGATCGTCAAGATAATTAGAAAAAATGTTGCATCAAAATACGCTTTTTTGCCAAGATGGCCAATCTTTAGCGCCAGATGATTGTTCACGTGCACTGGGTAGCCGGCGTTCTCCTAATAATTCTACTGTTTGTGGTAAAGTGGACATTGAAATCATCGAAATTTGGAAGATCATCGACACCTGATTCAGATTTCGACGATCACCACTATGAAATCGGCAAATGTTTTTCCAATCCTTCGATTTCAAGTGGCTCAAACCTACAAGGACGAAATAACATCTAGGGAAAGTGTATAAGCACAGGATGCGTTAACAGCTAAAATAATAACGATACACTAATTCGATAACAGTAATCATAATCTTAGTGATAAAATTAATGGTAAGCCACTGCGGGAGTCCCAGAGCTACGTCAATATCGCTCGTCCTGCGTCCACTAAGGAGGTCCCTTGTTCCTCATCGCTCTTTTCTTTCCTCCATCTCTGTTGGCTCACTTTTCGGAGGGCCCACTGCGGTCGACCCCCGCGCACGAGGCTCAGTGCTGCTGTACGAGGGTGGGCCCGCTTCCAGGATTCCTCCACGGATCGGGAATGTCGTAGTGCGCGGGCACGGTTATCAGGGCGTCGTCGGCGCTCCGATTGGAGCTGCAGTTCTGGGGCTTGACCCTCGTCGTGTTGACGCACTCGATGCCGAGCTTTATCAACTCGAGCTTGTAGGTGAAACCGTGGCTGCTCACGCGGATTATAGTGTGCAGGGGAACCTCCATGTACGGCAGCTCCTCGGGCTTCTTGTCGAGAAAGTAGCCGATTATGCAGCGGAGGATCGCTTGGTGGGAGACGGTGAGGACGTTGTTGGCCTGCTGCAGCTCGACTATTACGGGCTCGACTCGCTGCATCGTGTCGACGTAGCTCTCGCCCCAGGGGTAGCGGTAGCGCAGCTTGTCCTGGTCGCGCCATGCAAACTCCTGGAATTTTTAAAAGAGAATTTGGTTAGGATGGATTGTGGATTTTGGCGTACTATTGGCTTTTGGGGTGAGATTTTGGGCCCTTGTTATGGATTAGTCGGGAGTGAGAAGTTTTCTGGCAATCAGAGATTTCTTTTTGCAAATGGTACTCATGCGAGATGCCTTTTTTGGGGGTGAATTGCAACCACCGTTACGAAATTTGATAAAAATGTACCAGTTATAGGGATCTCCAACATGATTTCCACCCTTGCGGCTTCAAAAGCAAAAAAATATATATATATAAAAATCACACCAGCTAACTCAATCCTTTACAAATGGAATCGAATTTCCAATGATATTGAGAGGCACATTTTTTAAATAGTTAGGTGTTCCGAAATAATATGTTATTTCTAATCTTGTGTGATATCAAATATTTGCCCAGAATTTTACAAATTAAGCAAGAAATGTGAGAATGGAGTCAGACTCAGCAAGATTCAAATATTCTGAAACTCTCTTTGCAATACAACGACGCAAAAAGATAAGCGTGGCTCAA
>JAPYYZ010006514.1:0-13134 GCA_030522705.1 Eretmocerus eremicus | reverse complement strand
TTTATCATTTATTTGTGAATGCATGAACATTTGATTTTTCAAACAATCTCTTCAAGCTATTTCCAAAGTTTATGAATATCAACTAATGAGATCAACCTTCGATTAAGGTTGATGAATATTGAATATTGAATCTGATATACAGAATGAACAGTAGCTGAATCTCGAATCTATGAGGAAAAGGTAAGCGCAATTGAGCAGTCGCTCGTTAGACTGTTTCCCGAACCTTCAAATATATTTGTTTATCCGAACCCTTCCGGTTCGGTCATAACAGTGATGACGTATTGTACCTGCTGATATAATTCGACCGACGTACATAGAGACACACCGTGGAAACAGATTGACAAACTCCGAGATATCATGATTCCACGATTCTGGTCATTTTGACCGTAGCCATTCGAAGTTTTTCCGTACGGATCCCCAGGCATACTATGACGGGGTTAGGATGAAATACGGACATTCCCGTGTGGTTTCCCGTGTGGCTCTCGTGAGATGGCAAGCTCAACGGGAGGCTCACGGGCAGCCAGAATCTTGTCTCTCCGAGCCGCAAGCTCATTTCTCGTTGGCTCCCGTGAGCCTGTGTCTGCTGTAGTTCTCCCCGCTTGAGGAGTATTTCCTCCCGTGTTCGGCCCATGTACCGACTCCCTAGGTGTGCTAATGGTGTACCTTCCAGTATGTTTCAGTTCTCCGTGAGCGATGCTATTGGCGGAATTAGAGGGGATCAAACTTTCACGTGTGCTCCCTTCTTTCCCGTGTTTGATCCGTACACAGAAGGGTCGTGAAGGCAGAGTGAAAGCATTTCTGTGTCTTCGCGTTTCTTTCATTCCTTGATACTACTGGCAAAGTCGGGTAGGCCAGACTCTCCCATGTGCTCCCGTTCGTCTCCAATTCCAACCCGTGTACCGACTCGCTAAGTGTGCTGCTTTTGCCTATTTTCCGTGTCTCCCCGTTTTCCGTATATGGCCCTGGAGCTGGAGGATCGAAATAACCGAGTGGTAGCGTTCCCGTGGCATCCCATTTCTCCCGTCTCCAACCCGTGAGCGAGATTATCGACAGAGACAGAGAAGACCTAGCTGACCAGTCGACTCTCATTCGTTCCGTGTTTGGCCCGTGGCTCAAAAGAGCTGGAAAGCCGAGTGAGAGCTTTCCCGTGTCCTCTTGCTTTTCCGGGTTTTTCCGTCCTTGACCCGTGAGCAATAATATGAAACTGGCCCGGAGGCTACATTCTTTCCCGTATCCTCCCGTTCCCCCATTTTGATCCGTGAACGATGCTACAAGGAGCCCCGGGGGAGACCGAACTTTCCCGCGTGCTTTCATTTTCCCCGAGCACTGAAGAATCCTGAGAGCCAAGTGAGAGCTCTCCCATAACCCTCCTGTTACTTCCGTTCCCAACCCGGGAGCAATACTCTTGACAGAGTCGGAGGAAACCCAGCATCCCCGTGTGCTCCCGTTTTTCCCGTAATCGACCCGTGATACGAAGAATCTTGGTAGCCGATTGAGAGCTCTCCTGTTTCCTCTTGTTCACCCCCGTTTTCGGCCCGTGAGCCACACTATCGGCCGAGCTGAATGGCACCAACCTTTCCTGTGTTCTTACCGCAAGGGGGGCTTCGGCCCTGGGGGAGTGACGATCCTCCGGCCCCAGTTAACCGGTGTGGGTGAAGGTGAGCAATAGCTTGCCTGAGCCCACCCCACAACCGCGAGAGGGACCTTCGGGTCCTGGGAGTTGGGCAGCTCCCCGGCCCCAGCCACTGGTCGGCTGGAGGCGGGACTCGGGTGCACTCAGCTGCACCCAAGGCCTGCCCCCAGCTGATTAACCGCAAGGGGAGAATATTCTCCGGAGGCTAACAACCTCCCGGCCCCAGTCACGCACCCGCCGGAGCGCTCAGTTGGCGCAGGCGTTCATGGCAGGTCCACCGCCCCCCCCACCGAGGGGTAGTTCAGTCCAGGCGCCGCTGGCTGGTCCGCTTCGATAGTTGGCTGAGGGAGGAGTGGATCATCATCGGATGATGCTCGCATCATCCGGGGATGATTGCAGCTGGCCTCCCCAGCTGACGCGCTGGCAGGGCGTATCCCTGCCACGCGTACATGGGAGCCCCTCGGGTATAGGCCGATAGGCCAGGAACCGGGGGTGGAACTCAATCACATCAGCCTTTCCTGTGTTCTCCCGTTCCTCCCATTTTTCCAGTGAGGGCTTCCCTGTGTGCTCCCGTTTCGTTCCTCTTCGACTCGTGTACCAAGTTCCGAGCGTGCCGCGCTTGCACTTTTTGGTATCTCCCCGTTACCCGTGTATGACCGTGAATTGAAGGATTATGATAGCCAAATGGAGGCTTTCTCATGACATGCCTTTCTTCCCGTTCTCAACCCAAGAACGATACTTTTGACAGAGTTGGAGGAGACCCAGCATTCACGTGTGCTCCCGTTCCCCCCGTAATCGACCCATGATACAAAGAATCGTGGCAGCCGATTTAGAGCTCTCCTCTTTCCTCCCGATTACCACCGTTCTCGGCCCGTGAGCTACACTACCGGCCGAACTGAAAGGCACCAACCTCCCCAAAGTTCTCTTGTTGCTTCTATATTTCCAGTGAGGACTTCGATCTGTGCTCCCGTTTTGTCCGTTTTCGAACCATGTACCAAGTTCCGAGCGTGCCACTTTTGTACTTCCCCGCATTCCCCCGGTTCCTGTGTAAGACAATGAGGTGAAGGGTTGTGATAGCCGAATGGAAGCTCTAACATGACATCCCGTTCCTCCCGTTTTCAACCCGTGAACGAGATAATCGGCAGAATCAGAGGAGACGTAGCTGACCCGTGAACTCCCGTTCTTCCCGTATGTGACCCGTGCGCCGAAACGTCTTGGGAGCCGAGTGATAGCTTCTCGTAACCTCTCGTTTCTCCCGTTTTCGACCCGTGAGCGATGCTATTGGCAGAGTGATATTATCGAAAAAGTCGGAGGAGAATTTCCCCGTTTCTCCCTGTTTTCCCTGTGTTCAAAACGTGCACCAAATAGATTGTGTGGGCCAATCGGTAGCTGACCCGTGTTTTCCCGTTTCTCTCGCTCTCAATCCGTGAGCAAGATTATCGTCAGAGTCGAAGAAAACCCAGTTTTCCCGTGTGCTCCCGTTCTTTCCGTTCTCAACCTGTGGGTGATACTATCGAGAGTGTCGGAGGTGACATAGCTCTCCAGTATCCTACCGTTTCTTCCGTTCTCGATCCATGAGCCGAAGAATCGTGATAGCCGAGTAAGTGCTTCCTCGTGGCCTCCAGTTTATCTCGTATTCGACGTACTGTTGGTAGATCCTGACATCGTGATGCAAGCCTGAGATGTTTTCGAATCTACGCTATTGCATTGTAACAATGCGCTCGCCCTAGTCGTGAAACGCGGACGGGTCACGCAGATGAACTGTCGGCTTATCCTCATCCTGATGACTCCCAGGGCGAGGAGAATCGGTGCGGTCGACCTCCGAAGCTCCCGGGTACCGATGTATGGCTCTTGAGCTCCCAGAGTATAGCACTCTCCAGCCCTAGAGCTCCCAGGGCAGAGAGAAGTAGAAAGAGCGAGTGCTTGGGACTCCCAAGGATAGCTGATGAGTGAGGCTGGAGCTGCAAATTGACTGACTCTGGGGCCGCCGAGCGGCCTTTGTCTTTCCTCAAGGTATGTGCCTCACGTGTGAATGTGTGATTCTCTGGCGGACTATAACTTATGCTTCTGGCTGATTTGGCGCCTTAGTGTTGGTGTACATAAGGCCCGAACGCACTGGCGCTCAAAGGGTTGCATCAGTGCGGGGGTCCTCGTCGCGGCATACGAATGACTCGCAGCTCATAAGTGAGTCGGGGCGTGTGGCATGAAAAGCCGTCGCCCCGTCTGCGCTGTTGCACATCGCGTTCCAGGTTTCTTCTATCCTCGTCTCTGCGCTATTCTATATGATTATGAACTTGCCACTTGTGTGCGTTTGAACACTTCAATCGTTAGTTTCCTGCTCTAGATAATTCTATGATGTCGACATGATGATTCCGAACCATCCGAATTATCATGAAAATATTCCAGTCAATCGTGCAATTGAGTCTTATCATTGAATCGCTGCTACTAATTTTCCAAATATAGCCATATTCTCCGACGGGAAACGTTAATCGCATCGGAGATACCGATACGTGCATCGGAATCAGTGCGATTCGAAGTATCTGTCTCTTGGATTCCATCAAATTCGTTCGAAGGTACAAATCCACGTTTTCTTTGCGTCTTCCTTCCCGATAAGGGTAAGATGAAAAAATGAGTCGGATCACAGAATATTCAGTCCAAATGTCAGTAAGCCTAGTGATCTTGATCTGAGATTTCCTCTCCAAAGTTACTACGTATTGCTCCTGTAATAGACAGACAAATGAAGGACCAAAATATTGACGCACTATAATAACCCCACTCATAACTGTATCTCAGTTTCAATGTAAATATCTCTTATATCATCACGCTCCTGTGATATATTCTAATGGGATATCGTACTCATGATGACGAAGTCATCCTTCCAGGTGCAGGCGCATCCCTCATCTTGCCACTCGTGTAGATACGAAAAAGCACACGTGAAGCTTATGCATGCTCGTATACATATCCAGTAAAACCTGCGTGCATTGGCCACCTCCGGTGCCGGGAAAAAGGAGCCAACGTAGGCAAGTGGCCAATGTACAGAGACATGGCTAATGATGCACAAAAACTTTGGAGAATCATGGTAAAGAAGCCATTCTTATCGCTTGCAATCTATTTATCAAAATGTCCTATGTTATGATACATATCGTCGTATAATTTATGATTGATCCTTGTGGATTTTTCTCACACTTTGTTAGAATAATCTCCAATTCTTGATTGTTTTGATATACTTTGAGTATGAGTGTTCGAGTCCAAACATGTATTTTCAAACCATTTTCGCGACTGCAAGAAGTTGCGATTGCCTCAACGCATTTTGTGAACGAAATCCTGGAATTGACAATTAAATGCATTTTGAGTTATCAATTATTCAATTGAGGATTAGCTGCTCGCCCACGAGCGGGAGTGGAATTCTCCGTTCCCAAATTGTCACACGAGTTACGCGTTCACACGCGTTGAAATGCGCGTAATTTCTCGCTCCCTAGTTTACGAGGAGAGTGGCTGCCTCCCTCGCTCCGAGACTTCTCGCTATCCAGCTTGCCCGGGATCTTACAACTTTGGGGAGCCCTACCCGCGGGTTTCTGGCTCACGGAATTTTTACTAGAACCACCCATCAGAACCAAGTGAATGGAAATTTGTTTTTCGTCCCACCACTCGAGCTTTCTTGCCCCCCACGAGAGCAGATGACCTCTGCACTACGCGCTAGTCTTAGATCAGAATTCATGGGAGAGAGTTCGTCTCGACAGAGCTCCTTCTCTGTATCGGTTCATCTCGAATAAGAATTGCATCATAAAAAATCATCCATTGAGTCAAAAATCCGGGATCTGAACTGACGGCTCAAAATAAATTTGCCTCAGTGTGCTCGGACGTGAGCACTTTCACAACATAAATTGGTCCTTCGAACCGGATTCAATCGGTGACACAGTGATTCATCTCAAGACAATAATCGAAGTGACTGGTGCAGTGGAGTGTTGAACAGTGAGTTTGCACCACACGCAGTGTACGCAGTAATTCTACAATACATCTAACGCATTACAGCGTGTACATTCAGCATCCCGACACCGTCATCGGCGAGTGCCGTGCAGCACAAACGAGGGGTTACACGCCCCACGATACATCGTACAGAGTACAACTGTGCGGCAATTCATACATCACGAGTCATCAATCACGTGACTCTAATACATCACGAGTCATCAATCACGTGACTCTAATAGATCTCGAGTCATCAATCACGTGACTAGAGTCTAATACATTCGAGCCATCAATCACGTGGCTCAATACATCATTCAAAGACTCATCACCTTCCTTTGGACCAGATGAGCACACTGAATCAACTGGGAATTCGGTGAGTTATTCACAATTCATCATTCATTTCTGACGAAATCAACGTTGGGTTTGATCTATACAATACATTTATACATTTGCATACTCCATGCAGCTGTCACGAGTACGACTAGCGATTCAATGTCTACACGCAACCGTCGCATCTGAGAAATCCTCTATCTCAATTCATCACATCTGGATTTGGTAAGTGCTTTCGTGAGATCACCAGGTCACGTGTACATCGATACAGCCATGTGAATAAGATTCACGTCGGTATTCAATCTTCGTTCGCATTGTATTGCTTCTCCTTCACATAATGGATAACGAAGGTCTCTTTGCATTGGTTGCTCAGCGCAAATCGATAAAGAGAAGAATCAGCGCATCCAGTTCCTTCATCTCTCATCACAACAGAGATACGGATTTTCATGAATTAAAATCGAAATGCCAGAAAATTACACCTCTTCACGACAAACTTGACTCAACATGTGATGAAACTGAGTATTCGAGTGATACGGAAATCAACATGGCCGAGTGGCTGGCTATATTCAATGAGTATTTCAAGGTCATCGGCGATGCTCAGAAGTATCTCTCTGAGACTACATCTTATCCTTATGATAACGATTCTGAAAGAGGTCATAGCGAAAGTTCTTCAGCGAGTTTGAGAAGAGAAATTAAGCTACCAGAAGCATCGACTCCGACCTTTGACGGCCAAATTGAGAACTGGCTCACTTTCAACAATTCATTCACATCTATGATCGATCAATGTGATGATATCACCGTTGTAGACGAACTGCATCACTTGCAAACTGCACTCAAAGGTGATGCTGCGCGAAAAATCAACATCTTTTGTGGTGACAAGGATCACTACTCGCGATCATGGAAATTGCTCCACAAAGCACACGAGGATAAACGTTATCTCATCTCGATACATTTATCCGCACTCCTGCATCTTCCAAATCAAGACAAAAGCGTTTTCAGGAGTTTGGAACATATAGCCGATGAATCACAACAGCATCGTCAATCATTACTAAGTTTAGGAGTAACCCTGTCCGAGCAAATCATTGTACAAATAATTGAGGAGAAATTCACTCGCATAAAATGGGAAGACTCCCTAGAGAGTAGACAGTTCCCGCCCTTCAACAAAATCATTGATTTCTGCTACAAAACCTCCTCGGCTAGGGCTAGTCAAGATTTCACAAAACCATCGAATTCCCAACAAGAAAGGGGTCTTCCGAGTAGAAAACGCAAAATTGACCATAGAGAGCATGACAAGGGTCAGGCCAAGACTCTTATAACATCAATGCAAAAATGTATTGCACTATGCAACAAGAGTCATCCACTCTTTGAATGCCAGAAATTTCTTGCGCTTTCCATTCCACAAAGAAATAAATTAGTGCAGGAGGCAAAGGCTTGCGTCAACTGCTTAAATGAACACGGAGAAGATGACTGCAAGTATGGTAACTGCCGGACTTGCGGGAAAAGACACAATACACTTCTCCATCTGACTAAGTCAAAATCTCTCCAATCGGAAAGGTCCACTGAGACTGATACGCAAGCATGAGTCAAAAATGAGGTTCGTCGTTCGATACTGCCTCACTATACAAACTTCACGCGCTTCCTTGGACTTCATGGCCAGTGCAATTTCCAAAATAGTTAATTACATTGGCAATCTAGTTGTATGCAAAACGTTATTAGATACCTGTTCTACAGCTAATTCTATCACCACTCAACTCATGAGTCAACTGAAATTGCCCAAACACAGATGTTCATTGACAATAAGAGCCTTGAACGAATTGAGTACCACAGCAAACTATTTCACGCAACCTTCACGTTACCTCTAGATCCGTTCATTCAGATTATTCTAAGACCCTCACTCTTTTTGTAGTGCCAGTCATAACAGAATTGATGCAAAACGACAAATTTGCGAGTCATACATTGAAAATTCCTAGTTATATGCAGTTAGCAGATCCAGAATTTTTCAAACGTTCAACTATTGAAATGTTGATTGGCGCGGGTCCAACATTGTCGATGCTTTGCACCGGTCAGTTTAAATTGTTCCCGAATGACGATATCATATTACAAAAAAACAAACTTGGATGGATCATGGGCGGCAGTTGGAATCCGTTCAGGGATGCAAAGGTTAATCAGTGCTTGCTGTCAGATTTGCAATTTGATTTGCAGAAATTTTGGGCTCTTGAAGAGGTACCGAATAATCAGTCACATTTATCGAACGATGAACTCTATTGCGAGGAACATTTTTCAGAACATATTCATCGAAATGATGATGGCAGATATGTCGTCGCACTCCCTTTCAAGGAAGACTTCGCCCTTGGCGAGTCCCGCCATTTAGCTTACAAGCGATTGTCATCGTTGCAGAGAAAATCCGGGGAAAATCCTGTATTTGAAGTTGCATATTCCTAGGTCATAAACGAATACATTAAGCTAGGTCACATGTCGCCAGTTCTAAATTCCGAAATTTCAATTCATTAAAATGATGAGTTCTATTTACCCCATCACGCAGTTCTTAAATCATCCAGTAACACTACAAAACTCAGAGTAGTCTTTGATGCTTCACTCGAGTCTACAAATGGCAAGTCTTTCAATGACAATTCATACGTCGGTCCCACTATCCAAGACAATTCATTCTCCATTTCACTGCGATTCTGCACGTCCGCCTACGTGGTTATCGTGGATGTTGAAAAGATGTACAGACAATTCCTGGTGCGTAAGGAAGATAGAAAATATCAGAAGATTCCCTGGTTCATCAACAAGAAATTACGGGAGTTTCATTTGAATACCATCACCTCTGGGGTAGCTTCCTCCCCCTTTTCAGCGATCAGATGTCTGATTCAATTAGCTGAAGATGAAAAGAAAAGATTAGCATCAACAGCAAAGATCCTGAAGGAATGTACCTATGTCGACAATATGTTGACCGGGGCTAACTCAAAAACACAGGCACGGGAAATAGTCCGTCAAATAGAAGGAATTCCTAAGACTGCGTGTCCAAAGATGCGACAATGGGCATCTAACGATCCCAGTTTGCTGGAAAGCATAGACAATCAAGATCTTGATGCAGATCTGAATCTTAATCCCGTTAGTCCACTCAAAACATTGGGCCTCCACTGGAAGGCGATCGATGATGTGTTTGTCTCTAAAATTCAAGGAATTCTAATTTTTGATCGAGCCACTAAGCGTGAGATCCTATCAGAAGGAGCGAAAATATTCGATCCTATCGGCCTAGTGGGGCCTATCATTTTTGACGCCGAAAAAATCATTCAAGACCTTTGGCAATCAAAGGTTCAATGGGACGAATCAGTTCCTAATGACATTCAATATGCATGGAGCAACTTTTGTAATCAACTCAATTCGATCAATAATATAACTTTCGAGCGTCAGGTCATCGATCAGGGAAGCGATGAACTCGAACTGCATGGTTTTTCAGATGCAAGTGAAGCCGGCTATGGCGCATGTATTTACATTCGATCGAAAAATCCAGACAGTGCGTATCGAGTTTCTTTGCTCTGTTTGAAATCACTTGTCGCACCCCTGAAATCGCAAACAATACCACGATTAGAATTGTGTGGAATGCAATTACTGGCAAGTCTATATGAACGAGCCATCAAAACAATTGACCTCGAATTTCAACAATCATATTTGTGGTCAGATTTCTCAATAGCACTTCACTGGACTAACACACTCTCAAACACATTGAACTTATTTGTAGCAAATCGAGTCTCCTACATTCAAGCAAGGGCTGATGTTCGTAATTGGCATCATGTAGTATCGGAGGACAACCCAGCCGATAAGTTGTCCAGTGGTCAATTACCACACGAGTTTTGCGAAAATGTCCAATGGAAATGTGGCCCCACATGGCTCAAATTATCTAAAGACGAGTGGCCTAAATTACATATACCAGGCTTGAACGATCTGCCGGAAAAGGGAAAGGTGCATTGTTTGTGAGTCGCTCCATATCTAAAATACCTTTTGACCTCATTTGGAGGCATTCATCATCCACGAGGCTTGTACGCGCAATCGCATGGTGTTTTCAATTTTGCATAAACGTCGTCGGACGAATCGATACCAGAAAGGAAATTGTTAACAATACCCAATCGGTCAATTCCCTTGATTTGAAATCAAGACTCTTAGACATCAGCGAATTACAAAGAGCTGAAAAATCTATTCTACTTCTCATTCAGAAGGTCAAACTTGGACCTAAAATGCAAGCCGGGAAGGACCGCGAATCTCAAGATATTTCCGATTGCAGCTCTATTAACAAACAACAAGGGAGGAAGGGAACGATCTCATTTCCCTGAGAGGAGCTTAAATCAAAGATTGTTACGCGTTTTAAGACTGTCAAGCCATCCATTACCGCCTTGAAAAGTTAAGATCTGCAATGATTCAGCTATTTCCTCAACTTTTGTTTGCAGAAGAAGGCCTGATACTGGAATTTCAGCTGCACGGCATTTAGTGAAAAACTCGATCGTCTTGACATTAATGAGCTCGTTTTCAATTGCACGCAATTTTCCTTTCCTCTCACTGTTGTAGTTATTCTCCCACATCAACGTAACCTCCTCTCTTTCTTTGGCAACATTACCGACAGTTGATTTGGATACTCCAAACTGCAAGCCGATTTTTCTGTTACTAAGACCGCGGTCCACTAAATCGATTATTTCCTCCTTCTTATCAATAGTTGATTCACAGTACTTTCGTTTCTCATTCTGACTCGTTTCTGGCTGATCGGTAATTCTCCTCTTCGCCGTTGCACTCATTTTGGATCGATGAATATGTTCATTTATGCAAACTCAAAAGGAACACTGGACTATCATTGAGTGTCATCAAAACAATATCTTCCGCGCGTAAGGAAGAGAGAGAGAGAGAATGGAAAAAGCAGGAGGGGGACGATATGAGCAGAGCCACGGTGAAGGGTGGAGGAGGGGCAGGAGAAATAGATACATGTTCATACAAAAATACTGTGTTTGAGTGTATAAATTTCGACGTCGATGGGAGCACTAATTTGGTCGGCCAATGTATAGAGGCCGAATTCGCGCTTCTGACCCAAAGATGAGCGGCCAATGTAGACAGGTGGCCAATGTACGGAGGTGGCCAATGTACAGAAATTCTCCTTCATAAGAGATGATGTAATTCATCTGATTTCGTCAAAGAGTGACCAATGTAAGCAGGTGGCCAATCTCACAGGTTTCACTGTATAGGTATATATACCCTCGTGCTCGCGCAGATACGGCACCGATCAGAATCAACAACCCTATTGGTAACTGGCCATCGCTTTGGAACTACCAGATGAAAAAGTCTGAAAACGTTCCAAGCTATCTTTTAATACCTCTCCTCACTCACGGTGTACTCACAATGCTCACAATCGGCTTGAAAATTTCAGAAGGAATTCGAAATCAAGAGAGTATTTCCCCAGTTTTTCTGGTCGGATTTTGAATCTTGTTGGTAGATACTGTCCCCAGAGATCCTAGAAACATCCTGACGAAGTTTTGTCGAGAAATTTGCAGGAAAACAGAAGACAGGCGAGTTTTCATTGAGCAAGTAGCGTGTCGATTCAAAGCTAGGATACGTACAGCAGGCTTAGAAAAGAGCATGGCGCAGTGTTATCATATCCAGGACTCCATTCATTCCTCGAATGGGTGTGTGTAATTGTTACTAAGGGGAAGCCATATAGAGTCAATTCGTCGTAGGGATGTGGCTTAGTTTGGGCCACAATTTTCGCTTTGTGCATCTTGGACGGATCAGTTAGACATGAAATCGTTCTATAGCGTAATCCTCTTGAATCTACTGATTCCGAAGAGCATTCGTACATTGCTCTAGCTACAATACAACTTGCGATATTTCTGCAACAGTATTGAAAATCCATAACACGATGTTGTGGCTCCACCGTCGCAGAAGTATCGCGAGTCAGTAGATTCGAGAGAGTTGCGCTGTGAGCGATATTAACTCTAACCGATCCGTCCGAGATGCTCAAAGCAAACATTGTGGCACAACCTAGGGATTCAGCAGACGACAAATCGACTCTGTACGGTCTCCCCTGAATCGTTCAAGAATGATTCCATTCACATATGATCCGAGTTTTATCTTCGAGGACTCTTTCACGGTCTTCCATCATTTTCCGCAAAACGAGGAGCATTTCGAGGGGAAATAAGCTTTTGAATTTGTATCTACTACCGGACCAGGATTACATCTGAAAACTTGTTCGCAAATCACCATTATTTGATACTCCACAGTACATGTGCAGAACAGAAAAGTTTCCCTCACGTCCGTGGAGATTCTGATCGTAGTTTTCGAGCAACAAAGTGCCAGAATCGTTCCACGTCAGTTGAAGGAAGTGAGAAACTCTGGAACGGGCCCAATTGGAGTACTTCATAACATATCTACTCCAATATTGAGCGATAAGAATAAGAATCAACGATATCCGAGCGTATTTCGAGATGGCCAGCGTCCGGTAGAAACGTGAGGACGCATTGTCTCAATATGCGCCTCGCGGTCGGTCAACTCGCTGCCCCAGAAATGATTCCGCGAAGGCCGGTCACGGCTGCGATGCGAGCCAGAGTGGCTCGTAGGCGATGGGCGTATTCAAATAATGGATTGACTGCAGGGATCTGTTTCATGACTGTATTAGGGAAGAGCGTCGGTCTTACATTTTCGGAGCGTAAATACTTTCAAGGGATAATTAAACTACGCGGAAGTCATCGGGCGCGCGCGCGGTGCCACACGACTGTTGTTCCTTGTTGCCCTGCTGGGCGTTATATAGCCTATCGTTCGGCATTTTCGGCCGATTCGTTACTTTTGTCGAGGGCGTTGAATCGGTCGAATCGACGACTCGCGAACGGCGCAGAATTTACGAGCGTTCGTCGCTTCTGCCGATTTTGCCCGGGATCTGATAATCCATCGCACGGAAGGCGCGAATTTTATGAGCGTTCGACAATTCCGCCGTTTTTGCCGAGAACTTCGAAATCGCCGACAACATCGAATCCGTCGAACTTGGAATATTTATGATACAAGTTCTCATCCGTCTGGCGCGCGGCCGAGGCTCGAGTTGTTATTCTAATTATGGCTCCTTTACGACTCCTTTGCCCCGAAGATCGTAATCTTGCGCAGGCCGGGATTCTCGCAAGGTCCTCGGGCCGGGAGCCCCTTGGTTCTTATATAATGCAGCTTAATATTAC
>JAPYYZ010006509.1:0-10524 GCA_030522705.1 Eretmocerus eremicus | reverse complement strand
ATCCCTCGATAAAAGTGTGAAATCAAGTTTGCGAACGCAAAAATTTTCTATGAATATCGGCGCACCTCGATCAAGGTCAATGGCCTGTTCTGAACGGTGTTTCAATAGCGCAATATTGTTCAAAGCCAGCTGTGAGTCAGATGCAGATACGGATATTTATATTTTGTTACAGGATCACACAAATAAATACACCACCACGGTCACGCTTCAAATCGCAGGTCGAACTTTGTTCTTTATCCATACAAGGGCATCAGTAGGTATAAGTTGAATACATGAAAAAGAGCTTAGTAATGAAACTTGATTGACTCGTGAAATCAATAGAGCACTTTTGAACGATCATGACCCCGGTATATGATAGACCAATAGAAACAACCATACCTCTTCAAGACTCAATAGATTATTACCGCTATATAATGAAACAACTGTACAAACTCATATTCTTTTACAACATAAAACAGGGGTAACAGTAAATAACGAATGGACTTTTACAAGCACTTAATCAACCGTGATTCAAAGAATAATTATATCTGTATAGGCTCACTCACTGATTAGGATGATTCTGTCACACCGATTGATTGGTGGTACACTTTTCTGTGAGGAAAAAAATGTTCATTTTTTAGCACGCAGTCTATGTTGTTCCTATAACTCTGCGGAAATTGTTTCTTTTTATTGGCAATAAAATTGTATACATTTACGTATACATGAATGTGTTTGAACATATTTATGTATACGTATGTGTGTTATCGTATATATATATAAATATATACATATAGAAAGAATGTTTCTTGTTCTTACATATGAATCCCAGTCACCTTCCTCGTCATTTTATTTATGCATAGTACTGTTTTTTGTTGAAAATTCCTTATTGCAGATAAGCAGACAGCTTTCTTTATCTAGTTTTTGCTAATTCCTTTGAATTTTCATCCATCTACAGTAAAGATTCTTTACAGTAGATTCATGACCAATAATGGCTACAAGAGGCTGACTGAATAGGACTTTTTTTTTAAAAACCTAAGCTCTTCGGTTAGTCAATGTTATTCATTCTCCGTAAACAATTTTCTAGTTCGTCGATGAATATTTGAGATTTTTCATTGTCTAGTGATGCAGATGAGACTCCTAGTCCTCTAAAATCATCCTCTAAAATTCATATACCCCTCTGTCTAGTTGGGCATAGCTAACGTCGTTCGGTTTGGACGCAGAAATTGGAAAACTATTCATTGCAGAATATTCCAGCTGCTGTAGTGAAGCGAATAATCATTGACGATTCGGTTAAAATCAAGCAGACGTAAGTATTTTCAGAAAAGCAGTGAATGGTCACCTGTACTGGACACTTAATATCTGAAAGCTCGACTCAAAAACACGGCATACACTCAAAAGCAATTTCATACAGAATTCGGATCGGATTTGACGGTCCACCCCTTACGACTAAGACTTCGATTTATATAACTCTGAAAGCACCAACTACGAATCTCTTGAAAATCTAGTGGTGTACCTACATAGTATAAACTACGAATCTCTTGAAAATCTAGTGGTGTACCTACATAGTATAGACAAATCTAGACTGCAACAGAAAAGTTTGATGTTGCATTTTTACTTTCGTCAAAATAATGAGACGATCCGATGAAAGTCGAGGCCTGATTTTACAAAAAAACACCAGAAATAACGCGTGTTGAATCGACCTCTTTACTGCGAATGCAAAATTTGAAAGATTTTTCTGACGGCTATGCTATTTAAAGTTGACTTGGTATATATGTATAGTACGCATTTGGTAAATTCGCTAGTCCTAACAAGCATATTGGTGAGCCTGAAAACAATTGGGTAGTCTTCATCATTTGCCTACTGTACCGATAATTCATTGTTTTTTGCTATGGATGATAAAAGATAATATTTCGTGAAATTCGATATCATAAATCCACAAAGTCTTTTCAATCCTCGAAAGATCACGTAACGTTTGATATAATGATACAAAATGCAATTTCGTTATGCTCTCTTGAGCCCGCCACGGCTCGAACCTGGCCTCAGCTGATACCTTAGGAATGAAACTTATCTGTGTTGAGAAAATCTATTTTTCTGGGTACTTTAGACTAGCAACGTTTGAATTCCGCGAGACAATTAACGTAAGTTAACAAGAGTTTTTGCTGATCGGTTTTAGGCATTGAATTCCAATTTTCACTCTCAGATTATTTACGGCCGTGCAATTTTCACTGAAATTCTGAAATTGATTGATAAGTATCCGACTAACAAAGACTGAGGATTCTCCATAAGAAGAAAAATTCTGCAAATTGAGTTGACTTTCCGACAAGGAAAGATTACCCTTTCGATAGAGATCATAGTTCTACTTCATTCAAATGAGGTGCCTGTAACCGACTTAGCGACACCAAACGGCTTTTGGTGAAAACTTTATTCCTCAACATTTTTTTAACCTAATGCTCATTTTGAAGCCTATTCTAAACTCTACAAAATAAGCCCTAGTACTTTCAATTCGAGCGTAGCTAATTAAGGAATTTCAAATCGAACAAGAGGTGACTTCCTGGGAGACCATGAGGGGATGTACCCAATTTCGTGACACCGCAGATGCCCCGGTCTCCTTGTTCAGTTCCAGTTCTAGCCAATGAATCTTATGGTACCTCTTCAATTATTTGCAAAATGCTTCCAGATACGTTTCCCTTTGACTTGTGAGAATAAAGTTACTGTCATCCGTGGGGCATCCGGAAACATGATTTTTTTACATGGGTCCTGCAGGACCCATCCGGCCTCTACGGTATACCTATCATGTGGAAAAATTGAATCCTGACTGCACTCTAGAATATTCAATACGAAGTCAATCCATACCTGTTGATATGAATTTTGACACAGCTTTGCTGCGGAGACTCGATTGCGATAATAAAGAGAGTGCTGGAGAAACGGCGCACTTCTCCTTCCCAAGCCCTCCTGATTAGCGAACCTTTGTTTTAGTCGTACTTCACATTCTATATCATCCGCTCATCGTATATTCGTGCCCCCCCCCCTCCTCGAAGGCTAATATACACACCATTTATTGTCTGACGCCAGAATCAACTTCCTCGCTGAATTACCGCAAGGTTGATTTTTAGCACCGTAGAGGCCTGATGGGTCCTGTAGGGCCCACATTTTCGAAACTTGAGCCCCTAAACTTGTACGTATCCCGACCTACTGTAACAGTGGTATATCTTCGAGAGAGGTCTAAATTTGATGTTTTCATAGTTTTCAAAGGCTAGAGTTGGGTCCACGATTCTATGGAATTGGAAAACGTGACATGATTTAGTCCTCTCTTCGAACATTTAAAAACCACTACAACTAATGAGATTTACCACACACAATTCGTTTCGTACACCAATTGAACAATGAAAGATAGTTACAGGGAGCCTAAAACAAGGTAATAATTCTCACATGGTAGTGAAATATTGCTTCTGTCGGTTGATGATGCGAGTTTTGTTCATGGGTCCTGCACGACTCGCACGGCTCTAAAGGGTTAAAAATAATGAGGTGGAAAATTAAACTAATTCAAGTACAATAAAATTGGTTGAGTCGAAAAATGTTTGGCACAGCTTCCATCTAATTAGAAAAACGACAAAAAATTAGATGAGAAGTCGGAGAAGACGATTTTTGGATCTCACAAGCGCCAAAATGATTTTGAATCAGTTCAAATTATTTTGTTGGTAATTTTCTAACATCTTCAGTGGGACGAAGTTGAGTATACTCAGCTTACTCAAAAAGAATATTTTGTACTTGAAATTCTCATCATTCATGATATTGCCTTGGCAAACCCGGTATCCTGTTAAAAAGCCAAGGCATTCCAACGATTTTCGTTTGATCTATATATACAATCATCTACAATATCTCATTATACCTAATTCCGCATATTATACCTGGTGACAGAGGGACAGATATGCTAACGATGCCTCTATAAGGTAGAAGCTGCAAAATGGGTGGCAGCTCTTTTAATAAATGAAGAAATTTTTAGTGATCAGAGGAAAATTTAAAGAGAAAAAATTTGTTTCGGGGAACAATTTTTTTATATGATTCTGAGTTGGAATTTTCACGAAGCTAATGCGGACATCCGTGTACATAAGTGTGGAACATTCTTAATTACCTCATTCACAACCTTGGAGCAAGATGAATTTCACGATGATTCGGTGGTTTCGTAAAAAATTGGAGCTTCTAAAAGGGTGGCACAAGAGCTTGAAGTGAGGTAAGAAGCTAAGTGCATATTCGAGTACGCGTGAACTCCGGCCTTGCCACGGATTATTTTCACGTTTGTATTATGTTTGAAAATGAGAATCGAGGTGATTTGGACTGGTGTATGGACAATTTTGCCTTTGCGAGATCCAAAAAGCTATTTTTCACGATTTTTGGTTGAATATTTTCGAGATTTTTAAAAGACGAAAGTTATAGGATTGTTACGAGAGTAGAACTTATTTCCTGAGCAAAATACTACATGGTATCATAAAATTGGGCGCACTAATCAAAATGTCTAAAAAATACTTCACTAATTAGCTCAGTCTCCGTTCATCCAAATACAACGTATGTATCCCATAATTTTATTTGAAAAAAACTTCGAAAGGAGCTAAGATAAGTCGGAAAATATTTAATCACGTGAGTGTAAGAAACACAAAAGCATCACATGATTGAGTACGCTCTTTGAAGTACTTCAACGGATAGTAACTATGCAACAAAAGGTAATAGATTGTCCATTCGATCGCAAGACAAGATATGTATTGGGCACCGCGCATTCATCTTCCGCACTTCCTTGGACAAATTTATTGCTGTTCATCCGAAATATTCTCTGATCCCGCACGACGCTCTCTAAAAACTCGATTTTGCAAAAAAACGCCTCTCTCACCAAGACCAGCACTCTTCGTGCACCTCCTCTCATCGCAGCTTATCCGGTAATTTTTCCCCCATTGACGTTAGTTTTCAATTGAAAAATTTCTTTGTAATCGCCGACACGGGTAACGTAACCGTGACACTTTAAATTTACATCTTTCGACGTTTTAACGATCAACTCGACGAGCAGGGTCTGTGTCGCGTAGCATTTAGCTGCCCAAGTAATGGTGACCCCCAAGCAGTTGTCGCGTTTATACCATTGTAGTTCCTGGAATTTTCGAAGGAATTTTATGTCCTCTGGTTGTATTTGGTCGCGAGTGAGCTACTCGAGTGGCATGTGAACTTGAAATATTCAGAGCTGTCCAAGTATTGGTCATAGGCTCATTTGTGTTGGAAAATGTACGCTCCTTCTAGAAGAAAGCCCGAGAAAAAGCGCAGAACACGAATTCGTCAGTCGTGCATGGGCTAGCAAGCCCCGTGGACGCGCGCTCATTTCGTCGCTCTGTGATTTTGGGTGAAAAGTTATTCTATCACAACGGAAAGGGTTCTGCATGTCGCAGCTATAAGTGAGTATGCAGAAGGATATCGTATATAATAATCATTAGTGCCAATCACGCTGTCCGAACGGTTCTTTCTAGTTATGGGATAATCGACTACTACTGCCCCATGATTTCTCTTCAGAAAAAAAACTTGACGTGAAAAGTTTGAGTATGACTCGACATCAAAGAGTCCATTTGATTCGACATCAGAGAGTCCATTTGATTATGTTCTTTGCTTTTTTACCCTAAGCTAATATCGCACAGCGTGACCGCAACAGAAATTATCGGCTCCGTTTCACAAACAATAATGCGCCTTCCTTTCGAGGTGCTTTCAGTATGAGCACATTCCTCTCGCAATGCAGGTCCTATCCTGTTCGAGCGTGTCGTTGGATGGTACCTAGACAAACAATTAATTAATTTCGAGATTAATTTTAAACGCAAATCATCGACTCCGAAGAGGGCATACCTACAATTTTGATACTTGTTTTCAAGAAACAAATGCAAGTGCAAAGCTCTTCGATCACGTTCACGCAGCAGAGTGTTTGATTGTGCCTTTACGGTGAATGTATACCCTTGCTATATAGGTATGCTAGTTTATGTATTTGTAGTGAGAGTCTTTCCCAAATCATCTTCGTTCAGAGTCTTATTATCTGTCTTAGAGAATTAAAGAAATGCGCTATAGAGTCATGAAAGTATCCTTGTAGTAGCTATTCTGCTTTGATGCATACACCACAGTGCATATCATCGTGGCATGCCACTTGATTATTCCCTCAATCATTCCTCTTAGCCTTCTTGCATCATCATGGTGATTTATAATTGATAAATTAATGCAAGAGGATGAAGAGTTAAGGACTCAATTGAGGACACTCCCAGCAACACTCTGAACCTTGCTCTGACCGACTCTCTTACTTTCTCTCTTGGTGCTTGATTTCCATTATTCTCATCCAACCATGATATCAGTGTGTCATGATTGCATTCTCAAAATTACAAATATTTCAAAGGTTTGTTTCTTAGCTATCACATGATAGAACATATTTTTCTTGCGACTGCTATTATTGATTAGTTCAGCCAATCTTTTGAACATAAATTTTTGTACATTGAACTAGAAGCTGATGCTTTAATTTAATTGCAATTCAATCCAAGCCTTACATTCTCAATCGCATGATTAAAAATTGAAATTAGATAATGCTAGGAGTTCTGAATATGAATTATTAATTATTGCTGGACAAGATGATTAAAGTACATGTATATACATTCCTCCAGGATTGATATCGTTCAAACTTTTGCATATTCCAACATTTGTGTTTGAAAGTGTGCAACTTGCTCCTCACACTTGCTCATCATTCCCAGACTAACGAATTTGAACTCATTGATAACGTCTTATTCCTTGCACCATCTCATCCTCACATTACACTCTTAAATTTGAGAGATATTTGAAAACTGAAACTAATAAACAAAATTGAACATCATGGTATGAAAATTATACCAATTGATCAAACTGTAAAGTCCTCTGATAATCTTGTATTAAGAAAACAAATTACCTTTGAAATCTTTGCTCATACCTAATGTTGCCATGCAGAGCCAGAATGATGATCGACAATGAGTTGAGACTTTACTTCACTCTTAAATGATGATGAGTTGATTGAGTTATTACCCTGAGTAACTTCACATTCATCCTACAGAATTAATTTTTAAGAGTAGTCCATCACAAAGATTGATGGACCTCATGCTAACTTGTCTCGCTATTATTCAAAAGCTTTTCTGTCCATGCTGATTGAATTTTTGCAAAAATCTCGCTTTTTATAAACTTTAGGAATAAGAAAGTTGAGGCTTACATGAAAAATGCAACAATTGAAACACTGACTTGTAACTCAACACACCAAGCTCTCATTCCCAATTATTTGTATGTTGTACAGGCTCATTTGACTGAATGATTTCGTTCATTTTCCACGCAAGTAATATGTGAACTTTTGAAACTATTCCTATTATTATTATCATTATTATTATTATTATTTTTTTTATTATTATTATTTGTGATTTGAGAATTCCTATGTAGCTTCATAAGGAGTCCCGAAAGTTTATTGGAAGCTCCCAGGAAGCTCCTTGAGGATTGTCAAAAATTTCTCGCTCAGGTATATTTATAAGGAATTAGTGTTCAGCTCCTAGCAATTTCCCCACTAGTTTCCGGGCAGCTCCCTCGTTTAGTTCCCCAATGGTTCTCCAATAGCTCCGCGCAAGCTCCCCGATGTAGCTTCCAGTAAGAAGCCCTCGCGGTGCTCTCTGGTATTTAGAATGATCGAGGGATTCAAAAAGGAGTTTTTAGAAAGTACGTCGATAACTCATTTCAGCTCTTGCGTCAATAACAATTACTTCTCCAAAATCAATTGATTTCCATGTTCATTCTGGAGACTTCCGCATATTTTGGATCTGAAAAAAACCGTTTATTGGGACTAATTACATTCTCTTATCGGGACTCGAACCCTCATCACCCGCAATCTTGTTTTAGGAAGTCTAGCCCTCTATCAATATGCCCATTCAGTGCTTATACATCGATGGCAATCAGAGCTATTTTTTGAAGAATTGTGAAAGACACATCGAATTTGAACATCTCTGTTATCAAAGGGAAATTCGAAGTAGCGTCGTTTGCTCAAAAACACAAACAAAGTCGCTTGATCCATATTAAAATATCTTCTATCAATCATAATCAATCTTGCCATCAATAAATTCGATCTTAAGGAGTTCTTGGGAACTCCCTGAAAGCTAATTAGGAAATTGGCGGAAGCTCCTGAGAGCTATTCGGCAGCTATCGGAGAACTGATGTGGAAGCTATTCAGGAACTAATGAGGAAATCCCCAGGAGTTGAACTTTAATTCTCTACAACTACACAGCTGAGCGAAAAATTGACGATTCCACCGGAAGTCCCTGGGAACTCCCATAGAAACTTCATAAATAAAAGTTTTCTAAAAAATTCTCTTGGAGCTCTTGAGGTACTACGCTACTGACTTGGAATTGAAAAGCAGTGAACGCTTATTGAAGGAGAGTTGAGTAAATTCATCTTCTACTCGGAGATCTTTCTCGTTATAGCGTACTCATTGAGAATCGTCGGTGCAACAGTACATGCGATCCAAACTAATATGCCACTTTTTTTTAAGAAAGGAGATACTGGCTTATTATGAATAAAAGTGGGTGATAATATACGAAAACATGATCATTTGCGATTAAAATGCACTTTTTGTAAAATCCATCCGTATTCTGACATAAGATAATTCATCAGCCAAAGGATTTGATTTAAAAATTAGACAGCAGACCAAAATGCCACATTGGTTTCTATGTTAATCATTAATTATCTATTCATGCCCTAATGAACAAAATGTTCATGCCCCATAACCGCATTATCTGTGATTTATTTAAGCTCGTCTAATAGTCAGATGAGTTCAATCATTGAAAAGTGTTGAAGCTATATTTAGGTATTTCATCGCTTCAAAATCAAGCTCATTTTGACGCTTTCAACTTCAGCGCCGCTTATATGATTGAGATGGATTAGCTAATCATAACGCCAAGTTCAGAGATCAATATCTCGCTCTCTATGATTTTAGATTATTTTTTTACAATACTTTTTGACAGTAACAGTAGTCAACAAAGCTTCAGGAATTTAGGACTTATTTCTACTTTATCCAATCAGTTGTAACTTTTTAACAAGAGAAGCCAAGCTAATTCTGAGACGGCACCTTACAGGGCGAAATAAATAGTAGACGTGGATAATTTCTTCATTATTTTTCACACGATGCGCTGTAGAGGATGCGAGTTGTGAAATTCGCAAGAACCGTAATATCTCAGAGTTTGACCCTGAACCCACAAAAAATCACGATCATTGCAATTTTCAAAGCTCGTTCTCTCTTAATTGCAAGGAGGGAAAACTAATCATCAATATGATCATATATAATAATTTTCCATAAATAATTATTGGCATTATGATTATAATCGGAAAATGAATGCACATATCACTTTTCCGGACTCAAAGATGCCGTTTTCAGCTTCTAGCCGTCGCCACTTGTTGAAAATTTACAGGTGATTGAATAAGATAGAAAAATGTCGAAAATTCTCAAAAGTTCGTTCGCTACGACCCCGGTCAAAATTTCATTGGAAAAAGTAGTCTATAATTATGCAAAGCTTTGCATTTCTTGTACTCTTTGAGATGCCCTTTGGATAGATCATGCATCTACAAAGGATACGGAGAGAGATATCATGATCTTTGGACTTAGAATGGTGGTTATCTCCTCCATCTCGAATTTATGAGTGGCACTGTACCATATATGCCCTAACAACTTGGGTAGTAACATTTATCTGATAAACAAACACTTTCTATATTACTCTTTGTCAAATAAAATTTCCTCAATCTTACAGGACACCAAGACCGAGTTCATGAGCCATGATATATTACGTGGTTATAAGAGGCAATGATCCAGGAATTTATCACAGCTTGTAAGAGACAACAATATTACGCCATCTTCTCGGCCCGTACACTAAAAATGCATCACTCATCTCATTGCTTTTCTCGATACTAGGGAAGAATACTACGACCAAGTCAAGTATTGTTCTTATAATTACTCAAGAAAATTCGGCACGTGGAAAGGCGCGACAGAGTTCATGAAGGAGCAGGGAGTTCTTTGTCGTCGAACAAAATGTTTGTTTGTCGGAGCCACTGGTGGTTACGAGCACGACATCGGCGGCGACGTCATGGTTTGGACGCACGGCTGTTGTCTGAACAATGGCTATCAAGGTGCAAGAGCTCGTTCAAGAGCTGGCATAGGAGTATGGTTCGGTCCTGATCACCCAAGGTATGGTAAAGCTCTTGTAAAGATAATTTCTGATTTGAGTGCAATAATGATTATATTAAATGGGGTCGACTCCCCTAAATTTTTAATTTCATCTTTACGAATGTTTCCTCGGCAATCTAAGTGTGCTCGATTTGTCTCTCCTCAAATCTGTCTCTGGATCCGCGACTAATTATCAATCAATGATATCAAACAATACTTTCAGAAACACTACAAAAAAAATCTCTTAAAATAAGAAGGAGAGTTACTTATTTTAAGAGTGTGCGATTTTAAGAGAATTTTCCGTTCTTAAATCAAGGAGTTCT
>JAPYYZ010006508.1:0-11037 GCA_030522705.1 Eretmocerus eremicus | reverse complement strand
TGATATATCCTCTTGTGCTTTCTCACACAGGATCTTCCCATGGAAATGCGTGTCGATGGTGCTGGACGCTTTGGTGCACGACGTGTCGCCGGACGTGAACCGTATCCAAAGCAAACAGCAAGAAACCTCGCCGACTGCCTACACCAAGCTCGAGGAGTTCACAAAGGATCCCATGGCCAACGGCAATGGGCTCCATCAGCAGCTCACCAGACGCGTATCCAACTCCGAGAGGAAGCCCTAGGCTTTTTTCTCTGCTTCTATACGACGCCCTTCTACGCGCGAATTAAGCGAGCTGTACTTTTTTTCACCTTTACGAGCAGTTGTAAAGTGAATCTTTACGATTCGCTGCAGCAGCGCGCGTGTGTGTGAAAGCGGTTTGAACTGAATTGAAAATATCAACTCGTTTTCGCGATAGGAGCTCGTCGAGGAGACGTCAGGGTTATACACATTGAAAACTCGAGCTTAGATGGCCGATTGAATCTACGGAAATTTTCGTTCGACGGGTGCGCAGTTCGTTCGGTCAAAGAGGCTGTGAGGCGAGCGATTTTTCAAGAGATTGGAAACGAGCTGTTCACCTAGCGAGAGTATAATAGCTTTTAGTCTGCGAGACACTAGATAAGAGGGGCCAATGAGAAACGGAATCGCGTATGATTTTTGAGCGTGAGGCCTTCGCGTAGGCTCTCAATTTTTCAACGTCTGTACATTTTATACATATCAGAGGTCTTCCGTGAATCTGTACCCTTAATGCAGGGTTTGATTCGTCGTTTTAATTGTAAAGCTTGTAAGTTAAGGAGTACAAATTAAAGATTATTGCTAAGTTAGAGGGATACCCGATTGGAGATTTACAGTGTTTTGAAAAATCTTGCTTTTACAGCGCACATGCGTGCAAAAAAATTTTCACAACCATGTTAATGTAGATTCTTTGGGCTTAGAGTGCCATTATAGTCGCTGGACGACAATGTAGGATTCGTCCAATAATTGGAGTAATTTTCGTTTGTTTAGAGTGTACTTTGAGCTTATCGTGTAGAGGATTCAGTTTCTCCCTTTCCAACCGAATTAGGATGTTTTCTACGACAACGATCTCGTAATTTCAAACGATATCACGAATCACTAACCGATGGATTGTGAATAATATGTCTTCCATCCCAATTCATATATTTTCTCAAAATTTACACAGAATCTGGGAAGTGTCGTCACAAATTGGCCATTCCTCATTCAATTTTCTCCCATTTTAATACCATGACCAGCACAACTTTTGAATTGAAAAGTTCTTCGAGACTTGCGAGATGACTATCTTGAAAAATAATTGACTATGTTATCACTGTATACATTTTCAAAATCATAATTCGCATACGCACATATCTTGATTGATGGTAGGCGATGAGGGTATATTCAAGTAGAGGGTGTATTCACATCATTGGGCGTTATCCTTCCAAATGTGATTTTCTGGCGAAAAAATCACATCCTGCGGAGACACAAGAATAATGTAGTCATACATTTTCAACGCGTATTTGACACAAATTATTGTTCGATTTTCTGTGACTGTGCATTAAGGAAATTGTAAAATATATATTTTACAAAATTACATTACATTCTCATTGATTGTTGTTTTCCCTATCCATTTGTGGCCCAAGGGATCGCAATACTCGCAATTATCAACTGGTTGATTGTTTTCCCACGTGGCTTTTATGGATGTGCCATCTGGAAAGACGTAAGTACCCTCGCCGCTCATCGCTCCTTCCATGTCAATTTCTCCGGTGTATCCGGCTTTGTTGCTGTATCTTTCAAATGTAAAAGAAGCTTCGGTCAATCTACAAGTCACAATATGTGATAAGGTGATCCTTTAGAGTGATCCTTTGATTCCGTGAAAATGATAGTGAAATAAAAAACAAGAGAATACTCAAAATAGATGAGGCTGTGAGAATACCATAAACTGTTGCGAATTCTGGAACGGCTAGGACACTTTCTACTTTTTACTATTTGCTTCAATTTCTGACTAATTTATCCTAAAGCATCTTGAATGATAATAGTCCATCATTCCATGGATGCTTTGGCCAACATCTAAATGAAGTTGCCACAAGATGCTTTAGGACAGCCGACTTCCAAGTTACCCCGATTTCCGGTAAATGATTCCGTCTTCATTCATATTATATAACTGATAAGTCGATTCAAACAGAAGTTTAGAGGGAACAGACGACAATAGTGGGATGCGTGTATAATAAAATTTACGAAAGCAGCACTGAATACAAGAACTAATTGATTTTCAAATCTCGTCCAATTCGAAGTGAATGATTACTTGTGACCATGAAATGAAAAAATTTTTCTAAAAAAAATTTAACGCAGAAGATTATATAAATCTTTGCTATCGTGCTTTTTTCACTATTTTAAGAAATCTTCTCTGGTACACCGCGGAACTTACTTTATGCTTAAATCCGAGACGATGCAGTCTTTATCCCACAGCGCTCGGTATTCATCCAAATCTTTTGTTTTGTATACACCATAGCCTAAAAAATGTTGCACCTTTTAAAATTCACATCTTTACCACTTCGCAGTTCCCTGAAAATCCCGGAGAAGAAATCAGATATGTAACCATGGCGGTAGATTTCCTTATTGTTGATAACTATATATTCCCCCTCGTAAGAGTCACCGTTCTTGAAATGGAATCGGCCCATGCCTCTTTGATTCTTCTCTTCATCTCTCGCGCTCTTTGCTCTCTTATCTTTAGCCTTACTCATGAATTTGAATAATTATTTAAGGATAGTAACAAGATTTGATTTATTTTAAAGATCTTCTTTGTACTTTCTCACGCTCTCAAGATGTTTGTAAACATAAGCCACATCGTCGAAACAAGAATGATACAGATGAAATGACACATGAGTCGCGACACAATTGATGACCCCTTGCACTATTCACAATTATTGTGAATTGAAAAGTAGTTTATACCTCCACCTACTGCGAATCTCTCGTACAGTAAAAATCAAGACCAAGGTCAAAAACTTCAAGATTTGCACTATACATTTCGGAGTACAACGCGCGGAAAATAATTTTGGATGGTCGCAAGTAGTAACCGACGAGTATGGTCAGACGAGCTTCCGCCGAATGCGTCGCGGTCGTGATCAACTCACCCTTCCCCAATCGGCTTCATCGCGACATTCTTTCCAAATTCTATGGATGTGGGGTATAATGGCCTCTCTCGTATCAGCCTGAGAAAATTTACCCGACTCTGCAGGAGAATTATAAGATTTCTGAAACGGAGCATTCCCTATACTAAATTCCAAATAATAACTCATATTCAGAGTAGAAAAGAATTTTCCAAAACAATCAAAGCGGCTTACAAGAGCTCTTAGATAAGTAATGCACGTCATTACGAACATGCTGAATCCACTTGATACCTATATAGGTATGAGCCCATGATTTTTACAGATAGAGTGCATATTTCGCGCGCACAGTATACAAGATTCGCGCGATATGAACCACGTGACCTTGCAGACGACCTTTGCATCGGCAATAGCCGCAGAATCATCATCAGAGGCGGATGGTTCGGGCGGGCTTGCTCCGTGGCGATTATTATCGACGACGACGACGCGACGACCGACGGCGACTGTTACGAAAACACCAACGACGACGAGGACGAGGAGGAGTGTATTAGCTGGGTGAAACTGCCATCGATTAGCTGCTGCTGAGCCCGCGGCTGCTGTCGACGAGATGTTGCGCACGACGGCGAGCTTGCGCCACGAGCTGGCCAAGGCGACGCTGCGCAACTCGTCCGCCCGGAGCAACGTCGTCAGGTGCCTCGGCAGCCAGTGCCTCCACAGAAAGCATCAGCACAGGTTCGTCGTCGACCTCGCCCCCGAGGAACCTAGTGTTGTGCTCTCCTTAGAGGTTATGACAGCAGCCCAGTATCCGTCGTCTACTCGCGTTTTGAGCTTGGCCCGCTTTCATCTCGCGCCAAACTGACACCTGACCTTCGTATACGTCAGCGTGGCTTTGACAGTCTTGCGAGCTATTGCTCCTTTTCACCCTCTTTCAAACTCTCATCAACTGGCCAGGTGAACTTCTGCACCTGTGTACTTGTCAATTTATTCAAGGCAACAATCTTATCAGGCCCTGCAATCATTTGAATGTTCTATTTTCTTCTTTGTATCAGTCGCAATCAAATGATTCTTATGAAATCAGATCAACTTTTTACATACTTTGAGTGCTTTACGAGTCAAACGTTGGGTTAGTGATTTGTCAAAACAATGACCAGGGTCAAAGTTGAGACCATCAACCCAACATTATTACCACTCAACATTCAACATGTCTGTGCCAATCCAAATGCTGTCATTCTCTTTCGCCAACGACTACCCACTTTGAGAGATCTTGCACACAAAGATAATACTTCTAGTAGCTTGATCATTGCAAAGTTTTATTTCTTAACAGAAATGAAAAAATTATTTAAGGAGTGTTAAATTATGTAATAGACTCATGCTACATCAATAATTTTTAGGTCTGAATTAACTCCCATTGTTTGTTTGATCATTATGCATTCAGACTTCAGAGGCACTTTTAAACAGAACATAAAGTGTTTTGAAATATTTTACTGAAGATGTAATGGAAATATTAATTTTCATGGTGAATATTTCTATATAGGCCAGTGCTTCATAAAAGCACAAGTTTAGCAGCACAACCATGGCGACAAAGTTTACGGTATTATGCAGACTATCCAGACCACATAAAAGTAGCATTACCAGCTCTATCTCCTACCATGGAAACTGGAACTATCATATCATGGCAAAAGAAAGAAGGTGAGCCTTTCAAGAACTCCTTGAGATCACTTTCTGTGACAATAATCAATCACTCTGTACAGAAAAATCCTGAATATACTTTGAACCAATGATGATGTATTTATAGGTGACAAACTGAACGAGGGAGACCTTTTGGCTGAAATTGAAACAGATAAAGCCACAATGGGTTTTGAGACACCAGAGGAAGGTTACCTTGCCAAAATCATCGTACAGGCTGGTGAGAAGAATGTAGCGATAGGACGACTCGTATGCATTATCGTGGCAGACGAAGCGAGCGTTGCTGCATTCAAGGACTTCAAGGATGACGGCTCGACGGCAGCTGCCCCTGCGGCTCCAGCAGCGTCCGCGCCAACGCCACCACCGTCTGCGCCCAAGCCACCTCCGTCTGCACCTCCGTCTGCACCTCCGGCAGCGGCTCCGTCCCAGCCCCTCGCAGCACCAAGTGGTGATAGAGTGTATGCCAGCCCCTTAGCCCGAAGACTTGCTAATGAGCAAGGCCTCAGCCTCCAGGTGCATTGCTGCTCAATACTTGTCTTGTGGTCTGAGCGATATTCCCAATGAAAAGCAGTTAGCTACAATTAGTGTATAATTTTTGCAGGGCTTGAAAGGTTCTGGGCTGTTTGGCTCCATCACATCGAAAGATTTAGCAAATGCAGTATCTGTTGGAGCACCAGCAGTCGGAGCTGCAAGTCCTGTTGCGGCTGCGGGTGGACAAGATATTCCCATTTCCAATATCAGAGGAGTCATTGCAAAACGTTTACTGGAGAGTAAACAGACAATTCCTCACTACTACCTGACCATAGAGGTCAAAATGGATGAAGCTCTTGCGATGAGGGAGCAGTTCAATAAAATTTTAGAGAAGGAGAAGGTCAAACTGAGTGTTAATGATCTCATTATCAAAGGAATGGCAATGGCATGTAGAAAAGTTCCGGAGGGTAATAGTGCTTGGTTGGGAGATAAGATCCGACAGTAAGTATTCCGATCTCATTAATCGCGAAAATTCTAGATCAATCCTCATGAATCGGCTTTGTATCTGATTTTCCGAGTGGATTATACAAACTTCGATTCCACGGATATCTTCATCATTTCAGATATGATCACGTTGATGTCAGTGTAGCAGTGAGCACAGATAATGGTCTCATTACACCCATCGTTTTCGGAGCTGATGTTAAGGGAATTGTTCAAATTAGTAATGATGTCAAGTCGTTAGCTGCAAAGGCCAGGGAAGGAAAACTGCAACCCCAAGAGTTCCAAGGAGGCACCATCACTGTCTCAAACCTAGGAATGTTTGGAATTAAAAATTTCGCAGCGATTATCAACCCTCCGCAGTCAATAATTCTTGCCGTCGGAACAACAGAAACGAGATTAGTACCAGCAGACAACGAAAAAGGGTAAGTTCATTAAACTACATAAATTTTCGTTTTCTCGCGTAAAATTTGTGCATTCCATAAATGAATCCTGTTGAGATCCAAGTCTCAAATAAAGTTCTATTCTATCCTGTTATATTCAATCCATAGGTTCACCACTGCCCGATACATGAGTGTAACTGCTAGCTGTGATCATCGAACAGTTGATGGAGCTGTAGGTGCGCAATGGCTCACTGCTTTCAGGAATTTCATAGAAAATCCAACAACAATGCTTCTCTAGTAAGTTTGACTCAATCTCTGTTCATACAGACTCAGAAAAATCAAACGCCATATTTCTTAAACAACGTGCTAATCTCTTACTGGTTTTCTAGAATAACATGCAAGATTAGATGGAAATTGGAATTCAGGGTGCCGGAAAGATGCATGAATACTTCATCAACTGTTTCTCTACTTTCATAACAATGAAATTGTGCGATAAGTAGAAAAAGTTCGTGTGAATATATATGACATCCCACTCGGTAATTCCAAAGATACTGTTGAAAGTGCCATCACAATAATAAGGTGGTAACTGCCTGGTACTATGTAAATAATCATCAAATGCATAAATGATCAGTATGAAGGCGTAGATAAGTTTATTCAATCATGTTGTGATTGTTGAAAAATCATCGCAGCCTAACTAATGAAGGCGTCAAGTTACCTGTTTCTAGTTGGTATATATGTACACAAATATAATTGTAATTAATAAATTATATCAATACGCCTTAGATGTTGGGTTTCATTCTTGTTATCAAATAAATAGATGATACTTATTTTACGGAAATGGTGGGTATTGCAAAATGGTACAATCCTCATGGTTCTATCTCTCCTATATAAATTTGTTTGTCACTTGCCCCCGAGCATACTGAAAGAAGGAATGAATGCACTTGTTATATTCTGTCAATTAGAGATTTCATCAGCTTGAAAAACTCACCAATGGGTTCTTTTGGATGAAAATCTATGTCATTCACTGATCCATTGTGCCCAGGTAATTTATACAATATCCGTCTGCTGGTGGTATCCCAGATATAATGGAATCTGTCTGAGGACCCTGCTGATACTTTGTTACCATCTGGAGACCATGCACATCTCAATAAATTTTTCTCAAAGTTATGTTGGTGACCAGAAAACACTTTGACACATCTCTCATAAGGAGCAAATGGTCGAACATCCCAAATCCTCAGAGAATTATCCATGGCATTGGAGAGAATGTAGGAACCGTCTGGGCTCAGAGATAACCCAGTTACTGTATCTGTATGGCCTTTCATTTTATACAACACTGAATTCTTTCTCAAGTCCCATACTTTGATATCATTATCAATACCACCACTAATTACTTGCTCAGCTGTATCATTGAACGTTACTGCTGTCACCTATACAAGTAAAGAATCATCATGAGCAACATGATACTTTAAGATGAATATTTTCAAAGAATGAGTTACGCATAAAAGATTATGAAAGGGCCAAAAGAGAATAATTCGACTGATTCGAGGCGGGAAACCGTTGCTCCATACATACATCTTTAATACTCCGTCAATGGCGTTGATTCAATTTAAGAAGGCTGCTTTTGGCTCCACTGGGGAGACTCACCTGTTCCAAAAGCTCCACCGAAATATCAAGGGCTTGCTGGAGCGAATAGTTTGGGCCGCAGCCACCGTATGCACAAACTCAACTTTGACCAATGCCAACAATTTGATTCATAATGTACTGAGAAGCAAAAGTATGGGGCACCGATTTCCTGCCCCAACGTACTCCCGAACCCCGTTCGACCGAAAAAACTAACCTGATAGGTATTATTCAGAGAGTAACATTGTCCTTTCTTCCGAGGATCCCAGATTCTAATGGTGCTATCATCACTGCCAGAGCAAATTTGAGTTGGCCCTCTCCTTGCTCCATTTACACTATTGACAAATGAAGTATGACCTTTCAGTTTTTTGATCCTTGATCCTACCATGATATCCCACAAGCCTAATGTCATGTCAGTACTGGCTGTATACAAATGATTTCCATCAGGACTGAAGTGCAATTCCATTACGGCACCGCTGTGGCCACTCATAACATTGATATTTTCACATTCTCCATAAACGTTCCAGATGACTGATTAAAACATACATTACATTAGGTAAATCTGCTCATTCGAAAAATTTGTTTGAATACAAGTTGAAACCATAACTCACATATTTGCCGGTCAAATCCAGAAGATACTATGTATTGTCCCTCTGGATGAAATTCAAGGCAAAATATATCACCCTGGTGCCCTTCTAAGAGCATAATTGGCGCAGTCAATGAAGAAGTTCTCGGTGGTCCCTGAAAACAAATTTTTTTGCCGGAATGGAAACAATTTCAAAATGAGTGTCTCGAATAAATATAAAGTTGATGAAAATACTAATGACTCATAAACATCAAATTTGAGGTTAGTCTTACACTTTGAACCACAGCTTTCTCCCTGCTGCTGAATACAACTTCATTCCTCGTTTTCTTCGACGCTGGTACAAGCGACAATATATCATCACCTTTTCTTTTATCTAATATAGGCATCTTGACTTTTTTTTTGAGTTACTACTATACTGAAAACACGGTAACAAGCACGACAGCCGCACGAACTTTACGAAGGGGTTTCACTCAATTTACGCATATTAATACAACAAATCAATACACAAACTATAGTATAGCGAGTGGTAGTAAGACTACTGTGTAACATATAGATCAAATAATTGGACTTGATCTGAGAAAAAACGTCTTCATTTGTGTTTTGTGGCACTCAGCAAAAGTGAAAAGCATCGAGCGTCTGCTCTCTCGCTGCTCCAGTTGAAAGTTCGCGACCTACTATACCGACAAAGACGCAGACTGTTTTTCCGAAGAATTGGGACTTTGGGACTCATGTGGAATTACACAAAAATACAGCACAACTAAACTTGAAAAGTTATTTTGAATTTCCAAAAAAATTGAAGAAACTGATTCCGTGAAAAATTCTTTTCTTCCAACAATTCCCCCACCACAATTCACGAAACTGCTCACACACGACAGTACGACACGCGTATTTCTCACAACTACAAACTCGCCAACAGCTGACTGCTGTATACATGCGTGAACGACGACAATAAGTAAGGACGATCTCGAAGAACGAAGGTTAATTAACTAATTCACTTGCTGAAAAACCATCGTTCTTACTTGTATATAAACGAAATCGCCGCAGAAATTGTGGTTCAACTGTTCTAGTCTTTCAAAGTTCTTATATATTTATATTTTTATTTATTGTTATACGTTCATAGCTCAACGTGTCTCTCAACTGGTGAGTTCTAATCTTATTCTAATGATATCGTGTTGTAGGCTTGTACCTCATATGTTCTCGTCATTGGACTAAATTTAAGTTTACTCACCCAAAATGCGTTTTAGTGTTCAATCGACAATACAGCTAAAAATGTCTGCCTGGGCAAAAATTGATACAGTGGCCAAACCAATTAGCTTCGATGAGATCACATCAGAGCAGCTAGCTCAAAGTTTACAAGAGAGGTGATCATTTGCTGGTTTTGTGATGTTTGTTGAAAAGATCATTTTCACAGAGAGTGATGAAACAATTGCTCACATGATTCAAGATGACCTGAATAATGAACATGATTTGATGCTCAAACGAACAGAGAAAAAGTTTAATGGTGTTTCTAAAGGTACGGTTTTGTAACTGAATTCCTTTCTTGTCATTTCTTGCAAAATGAAGGGACAGATTTATGTCAGAATTATATTTCAACTGGTGGTCACATTTCAGTGAATATTTCATACTCCAATTATCGAGTCGGATTTGGAGAGCCTGAAGAGCTTGAAACAGATGTTGATGAAAAAGACAAGGATTTTGATCGTTTTGTGGTAAGAAGTTGGATATCCTTTCAACTTTAACAGTTCTCATCACTTAATTCTATTCTTACAGAGTATTGAAAAAGAGTATGCATCCATACCTCGTTGTGGGTATAAAACAGTTGGAGAAGGAGAAGATAAACAAATATTGACAAAACATGATATGCTGATGACTTCCAGAATGAATGCCTGTAGAGTGTTAGAATTCCCCCCAGGAATTCAGACTGGCGATACTGGGAAATTTGATGTTAAACTAAATAACAAAGTGTTCAACTCATTGCGACAACACAGCCATGCTCACTGTTCTCGGGAAAGAGCTAAAGCTCATCCCAAGCCTCAAATGAAGAGTCAAAGCACTCCAAAAGTGACAAACTGAGTAATTTGAATTAAGAGTGATTCCATCTAATTTTTTATAGGATGAATAACTATTGATCCACAAAAAGTTCTGAACAAATTTCATCAGTACACATAAAATTCAATTTAATTCAGAGAAATATTTTTTGTAAAATCTTACAACAATAAATAACTGGGAAAACTCAATTTCTTTTACCTAAATACAGTCTAATATACAATTATTCCGTGACTCTGTTACATTCTTTACACCTGGCATATGACTTGTTTGTCATTCATGAAAAAAGTTGGATCTCGAGATACTCCTAGTTCGAAAGTTGTTATTGACAACGTTATTCTGAACTTTCCACGATTTCTTCCCAGGGTACTATGAAAACTTCGACTCTTAACGATTTATACCGTCTTGAAAGTTTTCAAATTTATGATTATGCATAGCGACTTTCTTACAAATCCTTGATAAAATTTGATTTACATTGATTGCTACATCTTATAAGTTCCACGGGAAAAGATTTAAAAAAAAACACTATCACAGTATCAAAATTCAGCACAGCTCTTTAGAGGGAGGTTTGAGTGGTATCTGGCCCTCTACAAAGTGAGATAAGCGGTAAGCAGCCTTCTCGTCATCTGTAAGGTTTTCATCAGGAGTG
>JAPYYZ010006506.1:0-10393 GCA_030522705.1 Eretmocerus eremicus | reverse complement strand
GAAAGCGATCAAAACATTTTTCACGAGTTCCATAACAGCAACGCCAGTTTTTGCCGGAGACAAATTCTGATAAGTAGAGATTGACCGGAAAACTTTCAAAAATCGTTTGAATGTTCTCCCGTCAGTCAAGATCACCCACGAAACTATTAGAATGGATCACATTGACCGACCTCGGTGGTCGTCATTTTTGGATGTGATATAAAATCCTGGCTACACCTCACGAACGCGAGTTCGACTATTCAGCCGATTCTTTGGCACGTGAACTTCAACCTCCCAAAATTTCAGAGTTGTCATAGCAGTAATTTTTGAGTGGTTATAGAACTACGGAATTACCCACAAATTACAGAAATCTACCTGTCGGTATCCGACATAGCCTCAACATGTTTGTTGCCAATTCTTTATTGAAATTTGCGTTCTTAAATTTACGCATTTTTACTCGGTTCTTTGGCGAAATTCTTCTCTCTGTATCAGTTCTAGGTGAGTTGCTTGTCATGTTATGGTCAATGTTTGCTATGAATTTGTTGCATGAACGAATAAACATACGAGATTAGTGTTTATATGTGGAAGAATTCATTGACGAGGATGTGATTAATGACCATATGCTCGCGAGACATTGGTAAGAAGTTTTCGGGGCCGCTTATCACAGACATGCAGTCGGATTTCAGTTAGTCATGAATTTTGGTCTACCATCTTGGATTGATGAATATCGGGAATCTGACTGTACTTGTGATCAAGGGGCTCAAAAACTTCATATCAATATCTCACCAGCACATTCCTTTCGATCATATCCTTGCTAATGAATTGTTTTGTAAAGAACCACTAGTTCTGAATGTTCATCCGTTCATAGAACAAATTCATATCAAACGTCCACTATTACATAACAATCAATCCACTTCGAACTGATACTGGAAAGGATTCTGCGAGAAAACCCAGTGAAAATGCGTGTATAGTCTTTGAAAACCGCAAATTTGAATAAAAAATTGGTGGCGAACATATTAACCACCATATATTATATGCATCTCTTTAACTTGGCACTACGAGCAATAGAAGGATTTTGATGGAAAGATTGAGAAGAAGATCATTGGAAAAAATTGATTTTACGAACGCGGTGGCGTTTCGTCTCTCGACAGTGGCCAGACTCATCAAGGGGAGATGGTGTGGCCTCCATCGAGTCTCCCCGACGCCTCGATGTTCTGACTTTTTGGAGCTCTTATATATCAATCGCAGTCCAATCTGACCGCTTGCGAGAAAGATCTTTAGCACGCTATTTCCATATGATTTCACTCTCGAAGCAGATGGTAGCCCACTGCCGTCGAATTTTCGAACTACTTCTACTATCGACCAATACATTGATGAACTCGTGTGATGTGAACTTGGCACTACGAGCAATATCCACAATTAATCTCCAGCTTTTTTAAATGCTGGATACGTCACAGATTGAGAACGAATTTCTTCGAGTCAAACTGTGAAGAGAAACTTCAAATGTTTGATCTGCACATTATTTCTCAAGTCCTGCGGTCTTAAGAATCATTTTCATCTTAAATTCCCCCAGGTTCAGTTCCCAGGTGAGAACTCGGTGGAAATCTCGTCAGGGATCGCTGCTAATTGTTTCCAGCGAAGTCGAACAGTAGGCAATCTGAGCCCACAAAGTGAGGATGTATACAGGGGAAACAATGATCCAAGACTTGCCGATGAACTTCCAGATAAAAATACTGACTGTCATAACAGTTCAAGAATATCCTTCCTTGTGCAACCATGGACGCTGTGAAAGGAAAAGAGACAAATCCCATGGTCTCGCAAGAATCCCGAAGAAGAATGCGAAGGTCCTTCTCGGCACGAAATGTCTTAAAAGTCTGAAGTTAGTACAGAAGGACGATAGTTCTCAGTTTGAATCGGTATCACAAAAATGACATTTTCTTATCATATTAATATGCGGGCATAGGCTCAGAACTCTGCGTATACTTTGAAATATTCTCTATATTACCTCACTATTGTTCAAGTATTATCAACACGTTCACTGCAAAGCCGTTCTTTCATTGTTCTCAAGCGGACGTGAATCGAACACTCTTACTTGGACAAACATGACGGTACGGAAATGACAGTTGTTTCAGTCTGTTATCCATGTTCAAAGTTGAATGAATCAACGAAGTTGAGCGTCATTTGATTTCCAGTCGATACGAGCCAACATGAGTTGGACGAAAATCAACCAAAGGTCCCACCTGGGACCCATCGCGATGAATGTGTTAATTATTTGACTCAATATTCACGACATTTCCTTCGCGGAGTTCCCGCGTGAATCTATGTGATTCTCTGAGAAGAAGGAACTCATCCACGATGGTTTGTGGGTATTCAAAAACATCTATAAATCACGGTGTAGTAAGCCCAGAAATGCTCAGCATTTCTTGTATTCAAAGAGAGATTGACCTTCTTCCGCTATGCTTCGTCAAGATTCCGAAAAAGTTGCAGACCGTTGTGGAACAGGTTAATTTCTTGTGATTCAATGATCTATAGATCACGATGATCATGAAAAAATCATCCTTGATTCAAGTTAGACGATGGTACATGATCATCCCTTGGAGATCTAAGAGGAAACCTCATCTGAAGTTATGACCCGATTAGAAAAAAATCAAAATAACTTCAAGGCCTCCCACATCGAAAGTGGGAAAGTGGGGTTATACCACTATGGTTCGCAGGCATCCAATTGATAGTGAATTTTCCACGGGGAAACTGTCTTACTTATATTTTGAGCGTCATTCTAGTTAGTCCAAGTGACCGCGGAAACTTTCTGACGATCAACCCATTCCTTCCCTGGGCATCTACAATCATTTCTCCTGGAGTGAGACGTGAATTTGGAAGGAGATCATTTTCTTAGGGTCAAAAATATCAAGTTTAGTTTCCCCAATCCGATTTATGCGTTTTTGAGACTCTTAATTCGAATTGGTTCCATTCAATGCTATTTACCCACATTTATTGGATCATGCGATCGACTTTGAATAGCTCATACCTCGTGAAAGCACCAACATTGTGTTCGGAAGGTCAGAATACCCATGGACAAAGATACTCCAGTCATCATATTTGGCCAACTGGAACGTAGTACTCGCAGCAACTGGGATTTGGTGGAAATTGGGGAAATTTTGCGAGTTTTCTTGCAAATTCAGTCTCTTCAGTTTGAGAAAGAGCCATGAGGTCCAAAAGGTCCAGGAGGACTATTTTATATGAAGAAGAGTATTGTAGATTCTATGACAAAGGATGAGAAGGAATCATTCTTTGATGAGTTCATCATTTCGATTCCAAAGTTGGGCACCTCACCTTTTTCTCTGGCAGAAATCGTTAGAATGGCGTTATCTTTGTACTTTTCACAAAACCCTGAGCCTCTTGATTCGTCTGAAGAGCTTTCTCCTCGATAACGCGCGGAAAATTCCCCATACTCACTCACAAAAAGACAGCAAATTCCATCTCATCGTAGCAATTTTGGAAAATTCCCATTGTCCGGCTTACCATGCTGTCCATCAACAGAAACAAAGTTGCATCGTCCACTTCGGCGATTCTTCCATTGAGGGGAGGTGCACCCCTAACTTTGTAGTCTAGCCTGGAAAATCGTGGGGGTCTGAAAAATTACAGTTATATACATTTTCGATGTAGAAAGGATGTTATAGACGGTTTTTGGAAAGGAAAATTTGTGAGCTTTTTTATTCTTCATCTCGGAATCTATTCAATTAATCGACAAACCCATACGAAATTCTGTTTGGAATCACATATGATACTGCCGAAAGAGTTTTCAGGTCGAAACATACAAATCTGTCAGACTAATTTCATTTTCCGTGAACTGAAGTGTCTGATTGATATGAGAGATCCTCTTGTGATTCTAAAAATATGCATCATTTCAAAAAATATCATGAGTACATTTCTATCCAGTTTTGTGGGATCTACGAGGATATGTTCATAAAGAATCCTCGGAGATGCCATCCTATTTAAGTCATAGAACAACGTAATTTTCTCACCATATCTGCGAATAATTGTATCTTTCATCTCTGATAAACTGAAAATTCCATGTGAATCCACTCAAGGCCGATACAGAATCGCTGTATCTCATGCTGAGAGTAATATTCGTCCTGTATCATTTATCAGAATATTGAGTTTCATGTTTTTCGTGCCGTTGTAATCGGTGACCGACCACATTTGAATCCCTAGTGGATAAAGTCAAACTAAGTATGGACTTCACGTGTAGAGTTGTCAATCCCATTTGTGTGTAAGAATTCTAATCGATGGTGCAATCACCAGTTCAGCAAGTACAGAAAATGCAATTAGTCCGGACATGGTGAGAAATTCACTTTATCCTATGACTGGATTCTCTATTTTGGCCGATAACTTGAATGAGATGACATTTTTTGGAATTCTTCATGAGACTTTCTTCCACTTCTCATGGATTCTTCTTTCTCGAGAAGATCAACTTCCAGAATCATATGTGGCATGTACTAAAATGCGCGAATTCCGAACAAAGTTGATATATCACCTGATTTGCGGACTCGATCCCTTCATTTTGACGGATAACTCGAATCAGACGACATTTCGGAGTAAAACGTAGTGGACCATCCTCGTAGATTTTTCGAATCCGAACAGACGCGTATTGATAATTTTCCCAAAATCATAGATATTTCCCGAGTTACGGTAGCATCTCACATGACTCGATCTATCCTGGCCATAAACTTGAAATGAACGCCATTTTGGGAAAAATGTTACTGGGCCCTTTTTTGTAGATCTCTCAAAGAAATACATTTGATATTTTTCGGAATGATGCATATCTTTCGAGTTACGAGAGGATCTCGCACATGAATCAGACGATTCGGTTCACGAAAAGTAGAACTAGTCTGACAAATTTGTATGTTCTGACCTGGAAACTTTTTCGGCAGTATCTTATATGAGTTCAAACACAATATCGTATGAGTTTGTTGATTGATTGAGTAGATTCCGAAATGAAAAATGAAAAAGCTCAAGAGATTTTTCTTCCCAGAAGCCGACTACAACATTCTTCCTGCATTGAAAAATGTGTATCACTTTAAATTTTCAGACCCCCACGATTTTCCAGGCCAGACTTGAAAATTACGAGTGCACCTCCTCTCAATCAAATGAAGCTTGCATTTGGTAAATCGGAGATTCTAGTCGTCAAGTAGCGCAACAAGTACCTTTTTAACTATTGATCAATATTTTGATGTTTTTCAGTATTTCCCCAATTATATCAGGGTTCCCGATGGTTTCCGGTTCTTCCTCGTTTTGTCCCGAAGAAGACTCACTCATGATCTCATGATAGCGCAGTTCAGTACCCAGAATGATGGATTCCTCAGTATAATTCAGCGAAGTGCGTGTTCTTCCATTTACTGATATGATGAGGGACTCTCCCCCACCATTTCAGCGGGCACTCTTCCGTCGCTAGTCAATCTCAGGTGCTGTTTTTGGAGGTAAAACACTGATAGGTGCCTCCTTCGCCGCAAGATACGAGAGGTGCTTTCATTTGCCGTGAGTTTCGAGACGTGCCTTCCTTCGTCGCGAGATACGAGAGGTGCCCTTTTTCGCCGCGGTATACGAGACGTGCCCCTTTTCGTCGCGAGATAAGAGAGCTAGCCTCCTTCGTCAGCAGTTACGGGACGTGCCATGTTCCGAGACGAGTTACAGAGAAGCGCCCTCCTCCGTCGTTCGTTATCAGGAATACCTCTTCTCGTCGGTATTCATCAAGAAGTACCCTTCTTTGTTGCTAGCTACCTCTCTTGGTAGGAGGTAACGATATAAACTCAACAAAAAAACTACTAAGGAACTAAATTGTTCATGAGAGTATCGACTGAAACTGAGGCAAACGTAACTGCCAATGACTGAAGTAGTATGAGGTATAGCCAAGTATAGCGGCGCCGAAGAAAATTAAGCGGAGACAAGAAAGAGAAAAATTGATACGCAGTTCAAGTGAGAAAACTCAGTTATGCAAATATTCCGCGGTCAAAGATAGAATAGAGCACCTCACCTCACGAATTTTGGAATGCCTCTGCCTGCCACTGAGATAAGCATGAAACGTCCTAAGTGGACTTGCGGATAGATACAATGGAAATTTGAATGAGCGGCGAGTTTAACGGACGGACAAGTATCGCGGATGTCGCGAAACGAGGGAAACGTGCAGTGCCCTGTTGAATTATCGCCATCTAAGTTTTGTCCTCTGAAACGCTGGAAGGTCATTGAGTCGCAGATTGAGCCTCTACATCCGGGTCAACAGGTAATTTGATGAACTTGTCTAAAGCTCGGGTGAATGATGATGTGGTCTTCAAGTCGACCACTCGCATCAAACCATCCATCTCAAGGTGCAGAGGTTCGACTTGAGCCAGCGGCTACTTAGTCGGTGGAGCCATCTCATCTTTGATCAAGACAACGTTGCCGACCGTCAGCTGATCTAGGACACCACACCACTTTCCTCTTTACTGATGATGATGAAGGACTTTTCTCCTCCATCGATCCCAAAAGTTACTCCCCATTCGTTGAATGAATCTCCATCTACAATCAGAAGACTTTGTGAGATCGCTGTCGTCAAATCGCTCAGGAACAGCTGAAATAGAATGTCTTATTGAGAAATGTCCAGGGGTCACCGGAACTAGATCCGTTCCTTCAGTAATCAAGGGGCTGATGGGTCGCCATTCCAAACAAGCTTCTATTTGGGTTTTATGAAGAGGTTCTCAGCTCCTCTTTTTAGAAAGTCTTCCTGATGTGGAGAGGTGGAGCAAGTATTGTGCGATACCTGTTCGGAATGAACAGGAATCGATCGCGATTGATGACAGTACCAACATAGCCTGTCAAAAGTACAAAGGATTCGATGAGGTATCCGTGGCAGGCTCTGGATATTGTATCCTGAGAAGATACATTGATAGAAAATTGGACGAAATTGATGTTAAAATGAAGAGGAGGTATTCTGCTTCGCCCCGCTCCTCTGCTTGGGAACGTCAGTATGACGACGGAGGATGTGTCATAGACAGTATTCGCCACCAAACCCTCGGAATTTGTAGGGACGTATTTGGAATACCAGCGACATTTCATCATGGCTCTTTGGGATTGATTGAGTTAAGATTCGGTTGCTAACGTATGAGGGATATTGTTCTCCAATTCTACGATATCTCAATGTATACAATCTCGATATCCATTGACTGGAATATTCCGTTATTCAGAATGGAGATAACTATATTATTCGAGATCAAAATCCAGTAAATAGTCTGTGCCTCACGCTCTCCCCACGAGGGACTGAGGAGATAATTTAGAATTTCCCACCGAGTGCAGCATATATAATTAGAAAGAGTAGCCACGTAGTCATTCTCCCCGTCTTTCCCATCGATTTATTGATCCAGTTGAAATCCGTTCGTTCCGGTTACTATCCTGGTGATTCTATTTTTCCAATACAGCAACCACCGCTGCCTCCAAGCAAAGAATCTCTGTCAATGGTCGGAAAAAAAATTTCGATCGATCTCAGTCTGTTTGTATATTCATACATGTGGATTTATTCTGGAAGATCTGTTTGGAATTCAAATGATATTTATTTACAATAGTGTAGAGTAATCATGGATGTGATCATCTCATCCATATTAGCGAGCTCCTTTGATATCAGTATCCTTCAACTGATCATTTCTCAAGATGCAGATATTTATAAAAACGAGCTCCACCAAAGTGATTCACATATAATTGATCTCCTCAATCCGTTCTGCACCATAGGCTAGTGTTTCTCTCATAGATCTCATGCAGGCTTCAGGGATGAGGGTACCAACAACTTTAGACCCCTCAGCTGAAAAAATTCATTCACAGTCTTTGAGACGATGGGCTGATTCCAAAACGAAAGGATTTCAGGAGGTTGCGGACTCGTTATACATCGGAAGATTTTTGGGAGTATTTTGGAAGGGGAGCTATCATGCAAATTCTAATAATAGAATCTCACCCTCTCTGCGAAGGGATCACATCAATTTTTCTTTCAATTGGTATCATGAAGACACTTTTCCAAGCAGGTATATACATTTTTACTCCCACCATCTCAAATCGATTAAGAAAGCAGTCATCTACAATCTCGTAGATAAGGCCATAAAGCTCTCAGATGATGTTTTTCACGATCTCAATTTGAGCTGAATTAGAGCCTTTCTTCTGGCTAATAGCTACCCGGAATCTTCCATCAATACATGCATGAAAAGTCGATTACGTACTTTCTCTGGCCCCACGCTACACATGAGAAATTTATACAGCCGCAATGAGACCATCGCTCGAGCTCCAGACATGGTGCTACCATATATTGAAGGCATTTTGCTCAACATCAACCTTATACTGCGGAAAAAACAGTGTAATCCCCACTCACAAGCTGTCAGATGAACTTAACAGCTGATCGAATTAGGGGAAGATCAGTTATCAGAGACCGATAAGAAAGGGATAGTCCATCGGATTGCCTGTAAAGATTGCAGTAAGGTTTATGCTGGGCAGATATCACACTGCCTGGAATATCGTATCGCGGAGCACAGACGTGGCGTGAAAGGAGGAGACTCTCTCTGAATCCGCGCCAAGCCCCCCCCCCCCTTCTTCAAACCATCACACCTGTACACAACAGTATACCCGATTCTGCTGACACTCTGAGCCAGTGCGCAAAGCCGGCGATAATACAACAGCATACAAGCGTGACAGTCGTCTGTGAAGAGTCAGACGCTGTCTGCTCGGGGAATCCCCCGCGGCATCTCAGACCTCTGCCGTACTGGCAGGCCCTTCGTGCCTCCTCTGCGCATCTCGCGCTCTCCTGATATCACAGCCTGGCCCTCTTGCGGCCACCATCGTTTCCGGGGAGTCTGCCGAGGCTAGCGTATATAGGGATGACAGACGATGTCGCATTTGCGCCACTCGCTAGGCCACCGTCACCTGTGCCAGCGCCTGCAGTCTGCCTTCTCTGAGTTGCTCCCCTTGGAGAAAGTAAGTTTGAATTTTCTACGCACAATCATTTCATCATACCACCTCCACTCACACCCTGGATTTCTAACCTAGCATTCCCCAAGGATTTGACGCTTCTGCCACCGCGCAGTTGAGCAACTATGTGATATAGTTATATTTTCGTAGGTGAGGTTCACTGACTAGTCATTTTCGAGACTTTTGAATATTTTGAATTATATCAGATCTTCGTTCAAATGTTGTAGCCCCGAAGATGACAGCATGGAGGCTGTCGAATCGTCGGCATTTAGCCAATAGAAACAGTCCAAAATATGTCAAATGTTCCAATGTGTTTGTTTACTTATTTTACATCCAATACAGCTTGATTTTAGAGTTAAATTCCATTGAAAATGACAATATAATTTGCGAAATCAAGTGCCCGGGAGAAATATAGAGAAAATTTGAAGGGCTTGTCTAGTCTGTACCTGCAACTACAAAATCATTAAAAAATGCGTCATCCATGACGCCTGTCAGCGTCATGTGCATCCCGCCGAGGCGTCATGCAGCGTCATACGCGTCTCGCGGAAGCGTCATGAGCGTCTTGCCCGAAAGACCGAGCATGATGCTAGCGTCATGCGGGCATGACGCTCGACAAATACGCATTTGAGGTTATATGGATCTTGGTACTACGTCGAGACTCAGGATATTTTGCAGTTTGATCGTCTCCGGTGACCTGGCATGAGCGTGGAGTAGTCCTAAGTTCTCTCAGTGTTGATCGAGAATTGATTTCATCCCTGTTTCGACACGGAAATTTTCCTTGATTTTACCCGGTTCAATATCTGATTCGAAGTTGCGTGTGGATTTAAAAATCCATGACCGCGAACGGCGCAAATGTTCAGATGTGAACAAAACCTCTTTCAACGCGATGGCCTCCAAAAGGAAATAATCATTCTCAGACGATAAGATCGTAAAGAAGTCTAGACATGTATTAGATTTGGAAACCAAAATCAGAATTCTCGATCAACTCAAAGCTGGAGATAAAATTTGTACCGTTGCTGCTAGATTCTAAGTAAGATACATCCTCATTTCTTTTTTCTAAAAAGTATAACTTGGCGAGTATGAGTTTTCCAACCGAAACTTTATTCCTATATACTGACTTTCAGTAGACGCATAGGGATTACACATACTCAACCATGAACATAGATGCACAAAATTGTAAGGAATAGGCTATTAAGAAAAATAGCCAGAGCGTCATTCCAATTCTTAAAAAGAACGAGATCAGGGGGAATATGTCGAGTATTTCTTGATTTTACATCGAAAGACTATCAATTTGAATTAGAGAAAGAAGTAAAATCGAGGAAGAATTGTCGAGTAGAAATATTCATGACTCATCCTCGAGGTTTCATATCCTTTAATCTTGGAATGATACAAATTACTCACACTCTCTCGTCCAAAATTGTAGCGCCTCGCGTTTTCT
>JAPYYZ010006505.1:0-16664 GCA_030522705.1 Eretmocerus eremicus | reverse complement strand
GGAATGTTTCTGTGCAATTTTAAGAAAATCAAATGCTTTGGTCCAAAGATATGAAATTTTCAAAAGGGAAAGTGGATTCTGTCTCTCTCGCACAGATATCTCTTATTTCTCTCTCTGACCGAGGATGAAATTGATGCGCAACGTGTTTAGACCGATTAATAATGCTACAAATCTTCCTCAGCTACTTTAAAGTAGATTTTCTAGTTTTTTTGATCAAGCGATCTTATCTTACTCACCAGGAGAGTGTCAGGAATCCGGATCACCGATTTTGCCGAAATTTTGGTACTAATATTATGGGCTATATCTCGAAAACCACTGAGCGATAGACTTTGCGGTCTATATTTTTTTTTGGCACCAAAAGGATACTATTCTCAAAGTTCCAGCCGAATCCATGATGCGGATGCCTGATACTTTTCTGGCTAGTTATTTATTGTCACGCCAAAAAAATCTGGCTGAATTAACTTCAGTCTACTTTCCCTTGGCCTCTTCGTATTTTCTTCATCTTCCAAATACTTCTTTCAACATGGTAAAAATCTCTCCTGGACCGATTCTACAGCAAATTACCGAGAAAAACTTACTCGTCAAAGGCCAACTCTTAGTTTTTCTTCGTCGATCTCAGAATTTGACAATCGTCTTCAAATCTTAAAAGCGAATGAAAAAATCACAATGGCATTTCAGGAACTCCATGGAATCCTATGTTACTTTTCTTTATCAAACTTTTTGCACCCTACGTTATCCTGGCTTATTTCACGAAGACCCCGTGAGATTCCATGATACTTCATGCGATTCTATGGCATCCTACGTCATTCTACTAGAACGTGCTCCTTTTTTATACTTTCTCAAAAAATCTCGTTCATAGTTTGAAATGAATGAAATCATCATTTCAGAGAAAAACCCTCCTCGAAATGTTTTTGCCATTTTTCTTTTATATCTTGTATGAAAAGAACTAGTCAAAGAAAATTCTTGGATTTTCATAGGATCTTGTTAGATCATGTTCCGATCAAGTTACGTGGCATCTCGTGAAACCTTGTTAGATTAGTACTTGTCTTGGTATTTTGTGCAATCCATTCGAAAGCTATATGATTTCATGGGGCACAAGGAACTCCATGCAACCACCAGGGGACAGATACTAAGGGGATCCCATAATCCTATGTAGTCTCAAATGATCCCATGGAATCCCAAGAAATTTATTCAATCAAGAGTTCACAAAATTAGCTGCAATCTGCACATAACATCTTCTTTTGGAAAGAAAACAATCTCAAACACAAGCGTATAAAATTTCAAATGGATCCTTTCAACCTTTTCATTACAATAAAAAAAAAACCTTTTCCTTTTTGGATAATGGTCTACATGCCGAATATCTCAAAACTCCATCTCAATTGTTATAAACAAGAAAAATCGTTTATTAGTAAAACCACAACGGTGATTCAATAGTTAGTAAGAAATTCTGGATTCTTTCATAGAGTTCATTGAAATTTACTCTGGAATCGTAAACCTCCGGAGCCCTAAACTTTCCGTAAATTTCAAAAATTTTGTCAAGAGTTTCCTTTTGTTCCTTGGGAATCAAAAGACAAATATCAAAAATTTTCACAAGTCCTACTGTAAGTGCTCATCAATATTGAAGTTCGCATACAGAGAAAACTGGTTATTTTTGTAAATAATAAATAGTTGAAAAATTATATGCAATCTAAGAGTGCTCTACTTTTCTACTCAACTATCTTGCATATACAATTTGTTAGGTTCTTCAAGAGTGGACTCATGAGCTATCTTGGAGATCTTTGGATCTTAGCATGTTTTCCTTCAAAATGTATGTTAGACTATCTTTGTTACAATTGGAGGTTGTCAACCCTGGATAACCAGATCAATTAAGTTAAATCATATCCCACCAAGAGGTTTTGGATCTTCAGGCGGTGTAGAAAATTACCTGAAGTAATAACCATTTTTTCAAGAGATGTGTTGAAATATCGCTCTTATGAAGGTGTCTCAAGCGCTGAGTAGTCTTTCATAGAAATTTATATGATGAAAAACTGGGGAGAATTAGTGTAAACCAGTTGGGACAACCATGCTCTCTCAGAAATCATTAAAAATAAAAACATGTGATGGAGTTTGGGTGACAACAAAGACATTAATTCAAGTTCTTCTAAATATGAGGTCAAAAATCATGCTGCATATCTGTCCAAGCATATGAAATCACTTGGAAAAAAAACCATACTTGTACTGATAATCTCATCCTGTAGGTTGAGTAGGGTAAAAAAACTCAAGTTTTCTGCAACCATCAAGATCTCTTCAAAAGTAAATGCCCAAAGAGCTCAAGTTTTCTGCAACTGGTTGAGATCTCTTCAAAGGTACATGCCCTAACTATTCTGTACCTAAGTCAATGAAGCTTGGCTCTTGATGTTCACCAAGCATAGCTTTCATTAAATTATGTTTAGTACTTCCTTTATTCATATTTATCAAGTGAAGAATTTGGCTGAGTCGAAGTGAATGGAAATGATGAGGAAACACTCTGAATTTGTGATGAGATTCAAATCCTCCATGGTTGCAAATTTAATCCAAAAATGTTTGCTGTTTGTCGGTTTGTATGATGCAATGTCATGAAAGTATGGATCTGTTTCAAATTTCTTTTAAGTTGATTTGTCTAATCTCATGTAATATCTTTTTTACAGAATCACCTCCTGCTTTGATTACATGTGTCAAGTGAAAATTTCAGTTGAACAAAATTGAATTAAAGTCCTGGAGAAATACTCTGGAAATAAGATGAGACTCAAGTCTTTTGTTCATGGTCGCGGATTGAAGGCAAACATTTTTTCTGTTTATGGATGTAGATTGAAGGTTAATGTTCTTTCTGTTTGCGGATTTGTGTCAGATTGTATGTAAGCACAATTCTTCAAATCCATGATAGGTTCACACTTTGATTTACAGTATTTGTGAACATTCTAAAATAGGATTTTACCAGTCATGAAGATTCTGATTTTAGTTCTCAAAAATATTCAGGAGATCACCTTGTATACTGTACAAAAAATGTATACTGTTTTTATTCGCGAATACTTCAATACTTCTCCACTGTTGAATGTTTATCATCTGATTAAAGGATCTAAATTCATTAAACTACCAATTATTTGTTTCCCAAGATCATTTTCTCAATGCTGAAACTATTTACATCTCCAAATTATGGTAACCTAGGCAATGTACCTCCAGCTAATGATCAAACTTACCTTTGGGTCATGACACAAGTTTGCATTGACTGTAGATTGACTTAATGTTGATATAGTTTCAGCAGAGACTTCAGATGAATTGTTGGATAGAATGAAAAGCATAATTCAGGTAAAAAATGGGGGCATGAGTCTGTCCAATACATTCGAATGGAACTTTCAATCATGGCCATCGTAGTCAGGAATAAACCTAAACTCTTAGGTCAGGAATCAAACCTAAAATCTTAGGCATGTTCGGAATCCAAGTATCGTGAAAAACTGACAATAGAATACGGAATATCTGCATATGGGCACCACAAATGACAACCAAAGAGCAAGATTCTAAAATTCTAACCAAAGCAGACAACCACACTTACAATACATACATACCTACCTACCTATATAGGTATATTCGTCCGCTTGTATGGCGCGCAGTGTGGCCGTTTCGTGTCCTCGTCGCACCAATTCAAGCCGGCGCAGCAAAACTCTCTCCGTCTCATCGGTCCACTAATCGGTCCAACTCAACTCTGTCGCGCGCCGCCGCTAAAACCTGCTCTCCAAAAAAGAGAGAGAAAGAGACAGTGTTGTGCAGGAGCCATTAGCCTCGTCCACCCGCCAACTCCTGCCAGCTCTGCCCGTCGCCGATCCACGCCGACCGGAGCAGTCCTCGTCCCCGAGCGCAACACCTTCACGCAACGCTAGCAACGAAATATTATGAGAGTGAAGAACGAGATGGACGACGACGAGAAAGGGTGAGTAATCGCCACCTTCCGCACCATCTCCCAGCTCTCGCGCGCTTACGTTTGCACAAGCACGCGGAGCCGTGCCGCCGCCACGCGCTCGACCTCGTGTCCTCCTTCGCGAGGCTGTTACCCTCTAGGCCAACCTCATCCTCGTCGACGAGGTGTTCTCGAGGGCGAGCGACCCAGGTTGCGCCGGTCGGCACACCTCGTGTCGATTCTGCTCCAGAAGCCGGCCCCCGTCGCTCTCTGCTCCGTTCTCTGTCCGTACCCCGTTAGCTCGATCGCACCGGTGAGTGTGGCCGACGTCCCGAGTAGAAACTGCGATCCGGCAAATATCCAGTCCAGATCCGGGGTAAAACTGTCCGTACATGTACATATGTAAGATATCTTGATTTGACCAACAACTCGTCATCAGAGATGGTTTATAGGCTTGGGGATTTGGTTTGAGAGTGAATGAAATGGTCTGTAAATAAGAAAAGTCACCCAAAAAAGATTTTTCAAGGGGAGATCCTAACCTCAAACCAGCAGTTTCAGTGGTGTATGAACAACAGTGCTTTGTGACTCTTTCCACAATTCATTTCTTTTTTTGATACAATTGGAAAAAATCCCTTAGGTTTGTCATTGAATGAAAGTATAAAATCCGATGCATGGCGTTAGGTCCATAATAGTTGATGAGAGACAAGAAACTTTAACAGAATGATTCAAATTTTGGGTATTGATGTTATCGGATGAGTTTGTTGATGCACAATTTCACTCTGAAAATCTTTCACTCCACTTGAATGATTCCCATACTCAAGAACCTTTCTCGGTACTTGGCCCTGATTATTAGAAGTCCTCATCACGTATGGTCAAGAAGGAAAAGGCTTCTCTGAAAACTTACAACTTTTGTGATAACTCAGTTGTAAGTTTGAGTGAAAATCGATCAGCAATAAGCAATTGCAGTGGCTAGAGTATTGTGCAGTAAGGATCCAAACAGTGACTATGTCTATGATTATATGATATGTGAGTAAGAAGCGCGCCCACGATCAGCTGCTGCTCTTGATCCAGCAATTATCCAGGTCTAACCTGATGATCATTTGAGAGTCGTGAAATCTTGATAATTTCACTAATAGTTGAATTTTGCATCACATGTTACGTTCAAGATTACAGAATCATGATTAACTCTGTACTTTTACTCATCAAGGGATAGGTATTTGAATCATCAATCACATGTTCAGCTTGTTAGCCATCTAAGACATTATATTGCTAGGAGCTTGATTCCTCTCAGACCAAGTTCATAATTAAATAAATGCTCAAAAAACCATCAGATCTATGGCTATTTTAAATAGAAGAATCGCAAGCATACATTGTTGTATTCTCATGCCAGAATATTCTGTAAGTATAATTAAATTGGTCTTTGTTGCTGTGAGAAAGAATCCAATGACAGAATTCAATTGACAATCTCCAGAGGCAATTACATCTGTGCATTTGTATAGATAATATGAAACTCTTTGAACTGAGAGATCTGAGAAAATATTTCTAATAATGATGGCATTGTCACTGGTTATAATTTACTCACATTGAGAGGGTTGTTCATGCATATGGAGGAGAGCCATTACACAGATCTCTTCATCATCCTCCGGCAATTCAAAAATCTTTTGCATCAGCATTCTACAATCAATACACCAGAGAGTGAAATCTGTAATCTTATTGCCCTCATGTTCTTCTACTTTGTACATATTGGGTAAAGATGAATCATCTGGATAAATCAGAGCAGGCCCAATACCCTCAAGCTCATCAACTTTGATATGAATAGTATCCAGTGTGGTAACTTCTTAAATGTTCTGTGGCCACTTTTTTGGAGTTTTTACAATTTTCCAAGGAGGCTTCCAAAACAGAAAGATGAGATATTAGTCAAGGGGGCATCCATAATTTTTGTATCATCAGCCATGTTGAGGTGCATTGTGCATATTATTCACCGAGACTTTCAGACCATACAGCTCTTCTTGAGATGCCAGTTCAACAAATTTCTGAAGGTATGATTTGGCTCTATCAAAGTGTGCACTGTGCTAATGAATGAGTTTATCTTGACGAGTCCATGCGTAAAATAATGAGTTGATGCTTGAATTTACCTTGGTTCTCCGACGCGAGTAGGGAGAAGGCACGGTGGGCGAGAAGTGCCGGATTATCAAACAAAAGTGACATGAAAATCGGCGCACGTGGCGTTCTTCCATCAGTCGAATTGATCAAAATACTTTTTGAATCAAAATCGGAGCTGCTCATTTTTTCAAATGGGAGTCAAATCTCTGATTTTAGGTTTTTTATATGATAAAATAGCTAAGGGATATGCATCAATTGAGTCTCATCAGAGCCTCATGACAGCTCCAACTCTGGCGCATCTCAATATTTTCCAACGTACCTGGGCTCGTTTTAAAGCTCACTCCAAGGCCTTTGAAATTAGCTGAAGTACGTTTAATTTCGACCAAGTAGAGCTGTGCTAATTCGTTTTGACGAAACAGAAATGTTAGTCTTTGAAAACACGACGTTGCCCTCTCAAGAAATTTTGGGCTTCTCGCAGCTATAACCTTAGTACGTTTGAATATCTTCCAATTGAGCTCAACTCTTTTTAAAAATGATTCAAAAAACTTCAAAATCATCTTAGCTACATTAGAAAGTATTCAAACGTGCTAAGGTCACAGCTGCGAGAAGCCCAAAATTTCTTGAGAGGGCAATGTCGCGTTCTCAAAAACTGACATTTCTGCTTCGTCAAAAGGGCCGTAGCTCAGCTCTACTTGGCCGAAACGTACCTTAGCTCATTTTAAAGACCTTGGAGTGAGCTTTGAAATGAGCCCAGGTACGTTAGAAAATATCCAGAGTTGGAGCTGCCACGAGACTTTATGAGACTCAACTGCTATATATCCCTCAGTTATTTTTCCAGATGAAAAAGCTAAAATCAGGATTTGGCTCGCATTTGAAACAATGACCAGCTCCGATTTTGATTCAAACGGCATTTTGATCCATTCGACTGATGGAAGAACGTCACGTGCGCCGATTTTTATGCCATTTTTGTTTGATAATCTGTCGCTTCTCGTCCACCGTGACGGGTGATTGAGCTGTACACACAACTATAGAATAACTAGAAGAGCGTATATTGTAAATGCGAAAGATGCGAAGACTCTAGAAATCAGATAAGCGAGAAGCGCTTGGACAGACAAGTATTCGCGAGACCAGTTCGTATTGTTTTGGCTCTGGCCCTCGGTGTCGTTTCGGGCCTCCCCACCGTTGGGACCAGTTGGGCTCTGCTCGATGCTGGGGCGTTGGCGGTGTTTTGGCGGCATGCGAGTTTTGAAATGGTGACAGCTCGTGGAGTCGATGTTGATGAATTTCATACATTCATAAGAGGCGCAAGTCCTCACATTTGTGAATCAATTACGCTGCCAGCTGAGTGACCATATTACGAACGGTGATTTGAATACTGCGAGGGTTCTTATACTTTCACAGTTATCTACTATGTACAGATATCATTCCGTCACGTATCTCTATGGTCTTTTGACGATTGCAGAAAACTGTTTGTCGGTGGCCTGTCATGGGAGACCACCCAGGACAACCTGCAGCGCTACTTCAGCCGCTACGGCGAGGTCATCGACCACCCAGGACAACCTGCAGCGCTACTTCAGCCGCTACGGCGAGGTCATCGACTGCGTCGTCATGAAGAACAGCGAGTCCGGCCGGAGCCGCGGCTTTGGCTTCGTTACCTTCAGCGATCCCTCCAACGTCGGTCTCGTGCTCCAGAACGGGCCTCACCAGCTCGACGGGCGCACCGTGAGTGCCTTGCCACTTCCTTTTCCCTTCGGAGCAGCCACCTCGTGGCCCACGATAAACCATGTACTCACGCGGGTTTGCTTCGTTTTTCACCATTTCTAATTTGCAGATCGACCCAAAGCCGTGCAACCCGCGCACCCTGCAGAAGCCCAAGCGCAGCGGAGGCTTCCCCAAGGTCTTCCTCGGTGGTCTGCCCAGCAACGTCACCGAGACTGACCTCAGATCCTACTTCCAGCGCTTTGGCAAGGTCATGGAGGTTGTCATCATGTACGATCAGGAGAAGAAGAAATCCAGAGGTGAGATACTTTGAAACGACAATGCTGGAATTGAATCAACTTTGAGAGAGAACACACTTGTCATTTTGAAAAGTCATTATTATCCATCTTAAGCTTGACTTACACCTACAATATTTTAAGACTAATTGTTTGCCTAGTTCTTGGTTACGATTTTTGTTTTATCCTTGTTGCTCAATAATTATTCAACGACTCGACCGAATTAATACATGGAAGCAAACCATTATTCTACCCAGTCAGTTAATGACTGCTGCTATCTTAAAACCACTCATGAGAGGTGACCAAGGGCCAATGTACATACTAATTCAGTCAGTTACTGGTGGTTTTCGACATTCATTTTTTGAGATGACGCGAATTTACATTTTAAGAGTAGCTTAAAGGGAGAGTAGGGTCAGAAATGATGAAAAATACACTTGAAAGTGACTGCCACTCAATGGAGCCACTAATGGTCCCAATGATGTTTCTGAGCTCTATGATTGGTTTTATTAGATGATAATTCGAAACACAAAGAAGAATTATCATCATTAGAGACCATAAGTGACTTAGAGAGTCACTCAAAGGAGTTTTTCCATCATTTGATAAAGAAAAAAGCTTCTAGGTATGAAAAGTTTCCTTGCGCATGAGTTCTTTCTAGATCTTCCTGATCTTTAAAGGATATTATTCTTGATGACATATAGAAACGTATTGTGTACTACTTTTAGGGTTTATGAGTAAAGTTTTTATGCAATTCAAATATCAAGAGCTACAAAAGAGAAAAAAATTCCATTTTGGGGTTACTTGTACGATTTCTGAGCTCTATGAATATATTATGATTGCACTTGATCATATCCACTATATTGATACTCAAGTTGGTTCTTCAACCCATGAAGAAACATTATCCGCTTGGACAAGACCTAGCAGCAACTTGGCATGCACAAGGAAACTTTGCAAGATCCTCATTTTTCCTTTTTTTTTTTTTTGACAAAATCCCACTCAACTCTTACATGTAATAGCCCAAATGGGCTGACAATTTACTAAAAACTTGGTCCTGCCTAATTGAAAGTGGCTATCTATTCTTGAACATCTGATGAGCAAAAAAAGTTTACTTTTTGACCCTAATCTCTGCGTAAGGGCATATCGCAGTCCTACCCTCATTGGATACTTACCGACGTCGTTAAGTTTTCAAATTACTCAATTAATTTTCGAGGTATCGCAGATCCGGAGAGTAACACCGATTCTGTAACTCGTCTAGAATCAGCGTTACTTTCAAATTTCGCGATATCTAAAAAATTCACTAAGAAATATGAAAATTCGACAATGCCGGTATCCGACATCCCCCTAAGAGGAGGTCGGAGATTCTTATACGACTAGGAGTTAGGACGAAGTATACTTTCGGTTTTATTTACTGTAAAATGGACGAATCAACTCCAAACTTCTTGTAAGATGAAGATAAAATATGCAGAATTGTAGGATCGCTGGAAATGAGAAAGAATGTTCTCGTAAATGACTATAAGCAACTGAAAAGTGACGATTCGGTCAGGTTAGGCGACCATTCTTTCGCAAGTTAAGAATCCTCGATGCTGAACCGTGGATATTGAAGTGATCCCAAAATTCAATTCTTATTGTCTTTCGATTAAGCCATTGCAACAAGTGGATGGTACGAAACTTAGAAAGTTATTGTAAAGAACGGCTCGAACATAATCTCAAAGACTCCGACATCCTCTTGAGACATAGATAGGCTACACTATTATAAGTTATCTATAGTTACATGCTAAGCTCTAACAATGTTATTCCATTAACTCGAGTGATATAAGTCTAGCTCTTATCAGGATCAAATTAAATTATTGTAGCACAGTTATTTATTCACAAAGGTATAATGATGGTTGGTGGAAACTTTTCGATGGCGGTGGTGTCTCTGATGATTCAAATAATGAGTATATATACTTCAAAAGTTTTGAAGTAGTCAGGTTTTTTAAAAACAAAATATCCCATTTGGATGGCAGGCTTTGGATTTCTCAGCTTCGAGGACGAAGATGCTGTGGACCGCTGTGTTGCTGAGCACTTTGTCAACCTTAATGGAAAACAGGTATAGCATACATGCACGAAAAGCCTTACAACTTGACAACTTTCCTAATATCCATGACCCTCAGAATATATCATGGAACTCTACATTTACTGAAGAATCATATATATGATAACTTTGTAGAATAAGCTAGTATAGGGAGGATTTAATTTAGTGCATAATCAATGTATGAGCAAATGGTTGGCTAAGTGTTTGGATGTAATAGATTAAGATTCTCTATACACAGCTATACGATTCAATTACATACATTAGAAATATTGTCTTAAATTTAATAGACACACTTATCATTCATAATTCTCTTACTTAAGTATCGTTTTCATGGTTCAAATTTACCCTGTTGTCAAATTCTTCACTTAATGATTGAAACAAGCACAATTTGCTTAAAACTTTAAGTTTCTTCCAACTATTCATGCATGTTGACTTGCTCCATTTCTCCTCATATTTCAACACTTTATTTGCAGGTTGAAATCAAGCGTGCTGAACCACGAGATGCATCAAACAAGATGAATGATGGTCATCAAGGTCAATGGGGTCCCCCTCAGCAAGGGCCGCCGATGGGAATGGCGGGTAACATGGGCCCAATGGGAGGGCCTAATGGCCAAATGGGAGGTCCCATGATGGGTGGCCCAATGGGCCCACCAGGAAATATGATGCAACAGTACCAAGGTTGGGGCACCAGTCCTCAAACTGGCGGCTATGCAGGTTACAATGCCCAATACAGCACACAAGGCTGGGGCGCTCCTCCTGGACCACCTCAACAGCAGCAGATCCCGCCCCCACCACCTCATCAGTGGGGCAGTAGCTACAATGTGCAGCCAGCTGCAGCAAATCAAGCTTATGGGAGTTACGGTTAGTCTCCATCTTTTTTCCTGACCCATTCGGAACTTTGAACTAGAACAGCACGTGAATGATAACATGCAAGTTTGACGAGTTTGGGCGAATTTCCGCCTTGCCACAAGTGATCGTTATTTGCACCATATTACTAAATATCATCCTATAAATCTTTCTTGCTTGAGCCTATTTTTGTGCTTGTAAATTTTTTTTCAATTCTTTGCGATCCTATTATTGCATATATCATTCCGCTAATCCTATCCTCATTTTGGACGTTTACCACCCACCTATGACTGTTACTCTATGAGATGAACAACTTTTCTTTTCTAGTCCATCTTGTTCAAACATCTCCGTCCATTCGTGGTTCGACACAAGAACGATGTTCTAACCATTTTTGTAGGAAAACAGATCGAATCATTTCTGATGCAAACATGAAGGTCCACATTGATTGTAGTTGTCAGCTGATGAGCATGGCAAATCGGTGTCCTACATTAATCGAGTAAAATAGCTTAAAATCGACTACACGGTAAAGTTGCGGATGGTGAAAATTTTTTTTTGTGGTTAATGATCGCAGGTGGGCCGGCGGCCGCTTCACAGGGCTATGGGTCCGCGGCGGGTACTGGTGGGGCTGCGGGCGGAGGACCAGGTGCTTCCTGGAACACGTGGAACATGCCACAAAATGGTCTTCCACCCGGGCACTCCAGTCAGCCTCCACCCCAGCCCCCCAATTCCTCGCAGCTAACTTCCAACTCGAACCCCTCCGGCCCGCTTGGTGAGTTTTCTAAAACTCAGTCAAAGTCAATCAAGTTGCGTCTAAATCTCGTGCTCCTTCCAATCGCTCAACAAATTGCCGCCATTTTACACCTGAGTGCTGAACTCCCCCATACCTCAATCCTTTTCTTAACTTGATTCATTCAACAGTTAGCTCTTTGTAAAGATATCAGTTATTGGATACGTACATAGTTTTCTGGCTTTTAGTTTGGTATGTTAGTCGGATGATTAGTTTTTGGTCAAATGGTTGTGTTTGTAGTAAAATTTTTTGCTGTTAAATGACAGTATATTGTGATCTCTATTGGTTGCACATAAATTCTTACTCTTTTATGTGAGGTTCTGTGTGACAATGTTGACTTTTTGGAGCAGCAGCGATTTAAATATTTATTATCAAGATGTGGAGCAGATTCACGCGTAAGGCAGTTTCATGACTATTCTCACGTGCCATTCCGAACACCATTGAGATATGAACTGATGAGTGTTTCTACGTAAGTCAGTGCAAACTGGAGTGAGTGATTTTTCCAAATGGAGCGATTACTGCGCCCAGTCCATTTTGAGTCAGTGTTATGATCAAGAATAATGAAATTACTTCTAAATCTATATATTGTAGCTTTAATTTCTTTATTGAGAGTCGCTCCCGGAATTGAAGAATTTGAAATGATAACCTTGAATTTTTTCCATATTCGCATACATGCGGCTATTCCTTAAAAGTCTATTAATATTGATGCTAATGTTGAAGAATTTACACAATCAGAATTTGGATCATTTGCTGAAGTTTTTCATTCCGGAAGTGATTCTCAATGTGGAAATCAAAGATAGGATATAGATTTAAGAGCACTTTCTGTATTCTTGAGCCTAAAGTTGACTCAGAATGAACCATCGCAGGAATCGCTCCATTCGGAAAATTTAGTCACTCCAGTCTGCTCTACCTCATTGCGATTAACATGCTGCCTTGAGACTTTGGTACTCTGAAGTCGTAGATTCTAAGTATCTTCGGGAAAAATCGGCCGTGATTCCTCCACGCGGCGGCATCAATGAGACTTTGAACAACGTATACTATCATCTCAAGATTTTTCACGCACTTTCATTCAGATGATCTCTTGTAGGTTACTCGAAGCCCGGTGATAAGACAATAGCATTTACTCGTTAATTCACGTGAAAAAAATGAGATTCAATTTTTTTTCAAAAACGGCCCAAGTATTCGATGTCCTTTTGGACATGAAAATGTTTCAACACTCATGCAGGATTCATAACCCAAAAGGTTCCAATGGATGGTTAACGCCGTATCCAAGATCACATTCAGGTCCACCGTGATTAATCGAAGTTAAGGCCGGCTGGAGGGGGGGGGGGGGTCAACAAGAAACAAACTAGAAAATATTCATCATGTGTACTAGTTTGACGATCCTATATCCTAATCGAACCCTCTGATTTTCTGGGTAGTGTCTCCAACACTTCGTATTTTGATTTGAAATTTGACGTATATTTTATGCAAATAAAATCTCAAATGCCCTCTTATGTAACGTACTTCTCATAGCTTTTTGAAAATGTGTAATTTCCAAGCGCGAACTCGTTCAAAACGGGAATGAGCAAGCTCGGTCACGTTATTTCGAGTTGAAAAATTGCCATCAACTCGAGTCCATAGCTCTGAAGATTTTGCTTAGCGTTCGGTCTAATTGGAAAATCTTTTCTGCATTTCAGGTGACATGTACTCGAGAGGATCGACCGGCTCTGGTGCACCGGGCTCGAGCAGCAGCTCCACCAAGACTCCGGACTACGGCGGCTACGGGGGCTACAGCGACTACGCCAACACGACGTATCCGCAGCGATCGTACGGAGCCGGGGCCGACAGCAGCCAAGGTGGGTACGCGGCCAGCGCTCCCAAGCCGGGCCAGCAGGACTTTGGTTTCAAAGAGTGGCCCGCCTCATGACCGTTTTAAGTTGCCAAGCGAGAGACCGGTGGCGCGCGCTCATTGACATCCTCGTGCGCGCGCTCGCGGCAGCCCGCCGACGCTCTGGGACGACCTTGCTATCGTGGGCCCACGCATTGTCCATTGCTCTGCCATCGCATATCAATCTCGTGACGGAAGGAAACAGAAAATAATGAAAATGGGAATGCAAAAAAAATCGAAAAATCAGAATTGCAAACTGTAATAGACACGCACCCGAGATCCACTCGTCAAGCCCGCCGTCGACGCATCGGGGCCCCTTGGCCACGAGCTAACACCTTGTATCGACTCGGTTGCGCTTTCTTCAGCCACGTCTCCCGGCGACGGTCAACGTCTCAGCTTGTTTTTAGACATTTTTTACTCGTTTACACGGATAAGATGTATATGATGCACGCAAACGCATACACGCGCGTTGAAATGCTCGCAGCTAATTTAACGATTCAGGACACGATTTCCGAGCTCTCGCCTCTGTGAGACCATGTGCTTCGGATCCTAGCCTGCTTTTGCCTCGATCGCCTTTGAACGACTTACGAGACGTAAATTAATAATCATGTGTCAAAGAGAGTGTTGTCAAGTAGTTGAGATACGTTGTAATAATGATGAATATGTAATTAAGTTTGATTAATAAGATGAGATTTGAGAGAAAACAAACTAAAGTAGAGTACAATAATTGTGTGTATGGGCAAACTTCAATTATCGATTGACGCTAAAGTCCGCTAGGATCTAGTTCCACCGAGAGAATTGAGTCTGTTTGACGCGTGCAAACTGTTTTAACGAGTTTGCATGCAGCCTTAGACTTTTCTTACGAAATTTCTACCCTCTTCGCGAAAGAGTAAGGATTATCACAATATTGTTGAGACGATTTTCCGAATTGCTCGATTTCTTGATCCAACTCGAATTTGATCTGATACAGTAATTAATTAATTGTGACTGAAAAATTATGAAAAAAAAAAATCGAGAATGACTAGATTCAATCAGAATCATATACGGTAAAGGATAAAACGTCGAGATCGATGCGACAATAGGTCACCCATGGTGCAAGTAAGAGCCCTTTGGCGCTGGGTCACCGAAGGCATACAATTCATTAATCATACTTATATATGCATATATATGTCTTACGTAATTTCTGCAACCTTCGAGCACTAAACGAAAACTGCAATTGAATATTGGAATCGAATGCCCTGAAAAATTTTACTCCTATCGAAACTTCCTATGAGTATAGAAAAAAATTGGAATATCTACGATAGAGATAGATGAGTGGTTTCATAAGAAAGAAAAAAGGAACGGACAACCGAGGCGGTCATCGCCGTGACCTCTTTCACGCTGCTACCGAGAAATAGGCGAGCGCTTCAATTTTCGATAACGTTTACCCCACTTTTCTTCAATATTACGTTCCATTTTGAAATTGACCACAACCACGTCAGTAAAAGTAATGGGATTTATGGTAAATCTACGTGAAAAGTGTCTCATTCGATGAATCATAAAACTTTGATCAACCAGCGCTCGAACGTTTCTCAAAAGTAATGCATGTAACAATAGAAAGAAATTGACAAATTAAATCTTTAAAATTACTTTAAAAGTGGAAAATAAGGCGAGAGTGTATGAATATATGTGTATGGCTGAGTGAGAAAGTGAACAGTGGTGAAAATTGAAAAGGAACTGCGCGCAAGCAGACTAGATCGAGTGAGAGAGTCAGAAAGTTGACAAACTAAATTGAAAGCGACGGGCTCGCTGAAAGACCAACCATATATAACAATTACTACGGTCTACTACTTGTAGTATTTAGTATCACATCAACGGAAGACAAACGACGAGTTATTATTGATACGATTATGTAAGTCAATACCATAAGCTAATTCCATCGGTGATTGAAATGAACTATCCAACAGTAGTGTAGCATACATAGATCTTATTTTTCAATTTGTGTATGTGTGTTTGTAAATCAACTGACATCAGGACGTATAGGCTCCTTTGTGATCTTTAGCCTCTATTTCATCGTGCACCGTAATCTTACATTTGTACAGTGTCGAAAATCTGCGCTTATTCGCGCGTATTTACTCGTTTGTTGGTACTTCATTTTACCTAGTTCTTATCCTTTTTCTGAAGTTGTTATCTTTTTACTCGATACTATAATTGTCGTAAAAGCATCGGTTTTGATCACTTATTTGTCCATGCCGATCCCCAAATTATTTCGCCGCTTACAACCAGGTACGAACTCGAATAATAGAAGAGGAACATTTATGCATTTACGAGGGACTTTGTCAATTTTCCGAAATAATCACTTTCAATTTTCGTCAAAGAAATACATGAGTTTTGTATCGTTCTTTTTGTACATTTTACTCAGACCCTTTGATATATTTTAAATCACTAGACTCGTTGATTTTGATAACACTTATAAGACGAACTTACCTACATATACTGAATTATTGTTACGGAGCAGTTGTGTCATAATAATTTCTAATATTCCAATTCAAACTGAAATAGCTTTGTTACAAAAATTATTTACCAATGCAACTGTTATTGGAAATTTTCACTGCTGTTACTTTTTTCAGTAAATTTTGCTATTCGTTGTTTGTGCCTTGCGTACTTTCTCGCGATATCTTAGTGATTAACGTACAAATATACTCGAGTACTTGAACTTTGTCCAACCCTGACTCTCTCGCTCTCCATACCTTGATTTGTTCATCGTTGAATTTTACCGCTTGCGTAAAGACGAAATGGAATATCATACTTGATTATCATCTGTTTCAATTTCGTACTTTGTCAAAATGATATAAGTAGTGAACAATAAGCATGAAAGAATCTTCATGATAGTATCAAATAAGGCCAGATTTCAATATATTGACATGATCTAATTACATAAACAATCCGTGAAACGGAAAAATGTAAATTTCAGAGTAATGGCTTGATTTTCAATACATTATTCGTCATTGTACGTACCTNNTGGATGAGTGGGGATATTCATAATTTCTCGTTGATCCGAGAGCTCTAGCTTTACTCAGAGGAGATTCGCTTAATGGTTAGGG